>QMIH01001566.1:0-32580 GCA_003987875.1 Clarias batrachus | reverse complement strand
TATTGTGAGTGTATTATTTTAGAAAAAGGCCAGCCACAGCATTCAAGATTTTTTTTTTTTTTTTAACCTTTTAAAGCATCGCTTTTTAGTTTTTAGATCATTATGACTGGCAGACCTGCTTACACGTACCATCAGCATGTCGTAATCTTTTGCGTTCTTATTCATCAACATGATGCACGTGATTTCAGATTTCTCACGTGATATAAGGGGACTGTAAATGTTTCTAGGTCTGACTGAGTAAGATGGCGGTCACATGACTCATTCAGATATAATTCTGACAGACCGAGTATTAATTACTGTTCTGGTGTTGTACTCGCGACCTCTCCACGATTGCTGCAATTAAAATAATTAGTTACGTTTAAGATTAAAAATACAGACCTGAGTAGTAGACAGACTCTGTAGTATGTGTGAATATGTGTATTCTGTGTTTTAAGTAATGCACACGACTAAAACATGGTATCAGTGCTAAAAAGTGGCTCACGTACTGTAGGTGTAGTGTCCGTAACTTTTTTTCTTTTTTCCAAATCGTTCAGTGTTCTTAACTGTCATTTAGGGTGAAATTTGCCCAATTTAGATTTCACATGAAAAGACATAAACCTAAAAAAAAAAAAAAAGTTTATTATTCTAAAATGCTAATTTTTTTTAAGATACTGCAACATGAATTTGAAATGGTTACGGACACTACCGATTTTTTTGCTTTTTAAGCTTTTCCCAAAAAACTATTTAAGTAACAGTTTTTACAGGTCATATGCTTCTAGACGTTTGCACATATTTTAATATCAATACTTAATAAAGAAATATTAATGGTGTGCATTTTAAATAATTGTTGTTCGAAGCGAGATAGTATAACGCTGAAAAACCGTTCACATATAAAATCATCTCTCCAAAAACGGCTGAAGTTGAGCAACTTGAAATTTTTCAGAGAAATGTGATTGGTCACTTCAGCATTGCGTAAACTTCAGAAGGAGCTTCACAGGGCGCACACGTTTTCATTGTTTGTTGGATCGTAGGTACTGGGTTCCAGTTGAGTACGAGGAGGATAAAGATAAAGAAAAAGGTGAGGAAGGAGAAGGAGAGGAGGAGGACAAGCAACCCGAAGAGGATTTCCAGTGTGTGGTTTACTTCTGGCAAGGTCGTGAGGCTTCCAACATGGGCTGGCTTACATTTACATTCAGCTTGCAGAAGAAGTTTGAGAGCCTTTTCCCCGGCAAGCTGGAGGTACCATTTCATTTCTCAGTCGTCTGTAATGTAATTACTTCACAAAGGTCTACTTTAAATGAAAAGATCCAAACACTGGTGTGCATCCCGCAGGTCGTGAGGATGACCCAGCAGCAGGAGAACCTCAAGTTCTTGTCACACTTCAAAAGGAAGTTCATTATCCACAAAGGGAAGAGAAAGCTGAAGGTGGACAACGTGCAGCCCAGTCTGTACCACATCAGGACGAACGGCAGTGCGCTCTGCACCAGGTTGATGTCGTCTCCCATACACCTGTTTAAAGTGTCAGATAATTAACGTGTCTGTTCAGGACTAACGTGGTGATTTGTCCTTCTCTGTAGAACTATCCAGATTTCCACCGACTCCAGTAACCTCAACTCTGAGTTCTGCTTCATACTGAAGGTAATGTTTTATGGATTTGTACCGGAGATAAAAAGCTAACGTGCCTCCTCAAAGCGCCGTGTTTCCACTTTCTCAGCCTAAACGTCAGTCAGATAAAAACCGATCAGATCCGAACTCCCCAAGCAGAAAACGCAGTTCACTGAACGGAGAAAATATGCAGGAAGTCCTTCATTAGTTTCCTTTGTTTATAAACATACGAGTCAGGGATGGATTGGGAAATCTCAGCTGTTTAAATTGCTCAGAGGTGACGGAGAACACACTGACTTTATCTGGGTCAAGGTTTACCTGTGAATTCACAAGCTTCTGTAAGAGCGTCAATAGAGAACGAGAAGGCCGGACTGTGGCTTATTAGCTCTAAAATTTCTCGTGAAATATCATGAGGTCCTCGACTTATGAACGCGATCCATTCCCCGAGCACGTTCATAAGTCGGATTTGTTCTCAAGTCTTATACGCCTTTTGTAAAGCAAACCAGTCCACTTTCCCCACACTGTCATCATGTGGCCAAATACCGAACCACGCCTATGGAAATGAGGCGTGGTTACGGTACATCACTCACACACAGTGATGTATCTCCGCACCTTTAAATCACGAGGGGAATCCCGGTTGCCATTTTGTCTCAAATGGAATTTCCCCATAAGAAATGATGGAAACTCCTGACGATTCATTCCATAACGCAAAAATGTTTATACAAAAATGATTAATATAGGATTGAAAGTAAAAATAGAACTTGTTATGGGTTTAACACACAGAGAGAAAATACAGAAACCAGATTCGACAAACACGAACTTCTTTACTCACACCGTTCAGCAGAACTTAAACGTACGCAGTCTCGGGTGAATTCGCTTCCGTTTTTGGCGTAGTGTTCTCAGAGTCTGCAAAGACTGGAGAAGCGTATGAATCGAAGGTTCAGGTATGATTGATCTTCTCACTAGTCTGTTGGAGCATGGCGTCCTCTGATTGCAATCCAGACCAGGTGCATTTGCAGGCCCCGCCCCCTTCTCTCACACACACACAGATCCTTCAGGTAGAGCAGCGTTGGGTTACCGTGTGTGTGTGTGTGTGTGTGTGGTCCGAGCGAGAGGTTTTATCCAATGTGTGCCCGTCGTCACAGCCTTTACTGTAAACCGAGACTCTTCATAGTTTGTATTAATAATTTAATGCATCATGTTGGTTCTTTGGAGCCATGATCAAAATAAGATGGTATTGGGGGGGGGGGGAACATGAACCTTTCTGACGTTTTTTTTTTTTTGTTGTTGTTTTTTTGTTGTTTTGTTTTATTATAGGTGCCATTTGAGAGTACAGACAACCAGGGTATTGTGTATACGTGGGTTGGCAGAGCTGCAGACCCAGACGAGGCCAAGCTGGCAGAGGATATCATGAACGCCATGTTTGATGACACCTACAGCAAGCAGGTACCCGTTAGGACCTCCTGCTAGTTTTGTCTTTTTAATAGAAACGTTTTGAACGGGTTACCCGACGACGAGTTTATTGACTTTTACAGGTAATAAACGAGGGGGAGGAGCCTGAAAACTTCTTCTGGGTTGGCATCGGCTCGCAGAAACAATACGACGAAGACGCAGAATACATGAAATACGCCAGGCTCTTTAGGTCAGAAATTGAGATTTGTTTTACCCCTTGTGTGTGTCGTGCGTGTTTGTTTGTTTGTTTGTTTTTAAATCACAGTTATTACACCGGTGCTGTTTAATTGCAGGTGCTCTAATGAGAAGGGCTACTTTTCTATCTCTGAGAAATGCTCAGACTTCTGTCAAGACGATTTGGCCGATGATGACATCATGCTCCTGGACAACGGAAAAGAAGTAAGCGTTTCCTTTAAAGGTTTATTCGAGGAATCGTTTAAACAAAGCCTCGTTGTAAGAGTTGTGCTTAAGGGCTCGTGTTTGTGTGTTTTTCAGGTGTACATGTGGGTTGGCACCCAGACAAGCCAGGTGGAGATCAAACTGAGTCTCAAGGCCTGTCAGGTAAGAGCAGGATGCTCGATTACAACTAAAATTAACTACAGGTAGTCCCCAACGAGTTCCGCTCCGGGAGCACGTTCGTAAGTTGGATTTGTTCATTAGTCAGACAAAGTGAGTCTTGTACGTCTACACGAATATACAATGTACAGCATACACCCCCCCCCCAACCCCCACCCCGTTCTCCCACACTGCCATCATGTGGTCAAAAATTTTAATTGCGCCCAAGGAAATGAATCTCACACACGTGAACTGTAACAGCGTTGTCTCTGCGTCCTTTAAATTGCGAGGGGAATCCCTGACGTCATTTTGTCTCAGACCTGTTTCGGAGTGAGAACTCTGTCTCATTGAGGATTTTCCGAAATTATGAATATTCACCATCAGGACAGCGTTTCAGGACAGATATTTTCTATCATCGTGCTCCTGGACTGATTCATGGAAACCAGCACTCATTTCTCGTGCACCCCCACACGTGCCAACCACACATACAATATACCGGACTTTAGACATTTTATACATCCAGTTACACACTGAAAATATTGTATATAATTGTAAATATTGGTATTTGGTGCACTGCAGTGGGTTTTTTTTTTTTTTTTTTGGTACAGTACACATGAACTACATTTCGCGATTTGTTTGCACCTATGAATGTTAATTCGTATCTGTGGAAATTCGTAGCTCAAATGTTCATATGTTGGGGACTACCTGTTGCATTACTAGCTGTTATATTCCTTCTCCGTCTCATCTTTTTTTTTTTTAATCTTCAGGTCTATATTCAGCACATGAGGTCCAAGGATGCAGAGCACCCGAGGAAGCTGCGCCTGGTGCGCAAAGGCAACGAACCTCATTGCTTTACTCGCTGTTTCCATGCCTGGAGTGCCTTCAGGACGGTTCCGGCATAAAATATTCTATTCACACATAAAGACAACACAGCTGTTTTATATATAGAGCATTACTCTAATAACCAAGCAACACCACACACATTTTTTCTTTTCGTGCACTGCAATTATTATAGTAACACATTCGAAAAGCGCAAAACAATACGATGTGTACCTACATGAATGGTTATTAAAGTTTCTATTTATATGCGAGGTTTAAAAAGAGAGACAAAGATGTCTATGTAAGAGTTACCTCCTGAGATTAGAAGTTGCTGTATTTTTTTTTTCAAGGAGGATGAAGAAAAACACCTGCACAATGAATTAATACTACAAAGCAGGGTCACTGGGTTTCACGGTCTATTTATGGTGTTGAATTGAACTAAGAATAACTTTTAATCAGGTATGAATGAATGCTGAATCAAGTCGCAACCGGTGTGTTTGCTAAACTTTTGCTAATTCAGCTTCACCCGTGTCAAATAAGGTTGCTTGAATTTGTTTTTTTGTTTTTAAACAATGTAGATACCCAAAGAAATTTGCACACTTTCACATCTTCATATTTTCTTCATATTTGAGTTCTTTATAAATATATATATATATCAGTGGTGTGAATGATGCGTTTAGTGTTGTATTCAACGAAACTAGGCAGTACCGTATGTTTACAGCCTGGATTGTCACTTAAAGCACAAACTGCGCTTTGTCTCACAAAAAAAACAAACAAACAAAAAAATCTTCAGAAATAGCTGGTGCCATAGACAGCACACTTTGTGTTCTTTTTTTGTGTGTGTGTGCTGTCATTTTCATCTGCTGCTTTATGATTCACTATACGGATAGTGAGCGGCATTGCTGAAGTTACAGACGTTCAGGTAATTTGGGATGTTTGGTGGCTAATCAGGATTAGTATTTTTTTTTCTTTCTTGCTGCTTCATGCCCATGATGCCCATTTCTACATGCATACTGTTTAAAAAAAGAAAAAAGGAAAATATATAATAAGAGTACATAATGACAGTGAGTAATATAATATAATGCCTTAGCAGTAATGACCCTTTTTATTTATGGGTCGCTTGAATTCTTTAAAAGGTTTGCTCCACTCAGACAGGGAAACGCATTTGACCAAGGATTAAACTGTTCACTGTATTTAATCACGTTTCAGAGGAATTGGGAGAGACGAATTCCTTTTTTTTTTTTTGTTATAAGAACGTCTCCTTACTTTTTCAACGTGACTACGTCGTTTGTTCGTGCGCGTGCACGTGAAATGTGTCTGTACAAATATTTTTTCTGCCGCTGAACCCACCTGCGGATGCTATATTTATGTATTTTGTATGAAAATAAAAGTTTCAAAACAGTTCCCAACCGTATCATTAAGTGTTTGTTGTAAAATTTCAAAGGGTTTTTGTTTTTTTATTTATTTAATTAAATGCATTCTTTTTATTTGTTAGTTTCTGATATTTCGATTCATTTGAGACGGTACGAGCAGACTTTTGTTGTAGTCTAGATGCTGATTCACACAGGACTAATATTATCATAGGAGCTCGATGTTCGGTGAAATATGGTAGATAATTTGCAGAGGAATTTTTACTTTACAAATTACAGACATGGCTGGTTCGCACAGGATTAAGATCACAGACAACCATCACAATTATTACAGATCGCACAATGTCCCCAGGTAATACTAATCCTGTGTGAATAGGACATTGGAGTCATTGTCTTTTTCTTTTCTTCTTTTCTTTTTTAAAGATTATGCTTTAGCCAATGGCAAACTGGGCATAAAATAATTTCTGTAATTCAGGCTATATTAAGGAACATTGCACAGTACTGTTTTCAAAAGTGATGACTAAGGTAGTGGATGATGGTGAGGAATAGAAGGCATTTACTGATCAAGATGAGGAAGATGAAAGTTGGAGATGGAGTTATAGTGTCAAGTCTGCAAAGGGGGAAATATGACTGGTGATGAAAATAAAGGCAGATGAAACAATGCGTCTGTAATACAATTCACGTTCATGCACTGCATTTTGTTTTGCATGAAATCGTTCAATTGTTTTACAATTTGTCATTACGGCACTCAAAAGGCTTGATAAATAAATCAATCAATAAAAACTTAAGTATTGTATTTTAAGAAACTTTCCATCACAAATATTTAAATTTGTTTATTTTTTTATTATTATTATTGCAAGTGTATACATCTATATCTATACTTACGTATGAAATTGGATGACATTATACTGTAATTGCATGAACAATATAGGAAGATATAAATAATAATAAAACAGATGTAAAAAAAAAAGTTATAATAATAATAATAGTAAAAATGTAGTAAACCAAAATTTACATAGTATAAAATATTCATCACATAATTCACAATTTCAAAATTTGGAACATTTTTGTGAATATTTTTAGTGTAATTAGGTCGTTGATATCGCAAAGAAAATTATGTAATTTGGGGAATGTTGAGGAAAATGTACATTTATGAATATAATATTTTCCCAATAAAAATAAATACATATAAATATCCTATATATTCTATGTTACGTTTACGCTTTTATTTTTTAATGAAACGGAAGTGAAGAGAAGAAATTAAATGACGTCATGGAAGCCGTCCAATCCTGACGCAGTGCGAGAGTGACGTTTCAATCTCTTGCAGCTGATTGGTCAGGCGACACGTCAATCCTTCTTCACCTTTTTCGAAAAAAAAAAAAGAAAGCGAAAATCGCGCACAGTAAATGCAAAAGTTATCGCGCGCTACAGTGCTGCTCGAGCCACTGTGTGTGTGTGTGTGTGCGCGCGCGTGAGTGCGCGTGAGTGCGCGTTCACTCCTACCATGCAGAAACAGAGGTACGTACCACATCCTGAGTTAGAACAAGGCTCAGAGGTAATTCATTGCTTGTTGATAATATCATTTATTATATTAATCAGTTTCATCTATCAGCCTTTATTCGTGTGTGTGTGTGTGTGTGTGTGTGTGTGTGTGTGTGTGTTAGTAGTGAGTGTGTGTTGCAGTGTGTGTCTGTGGAGTGTCCTGTGGGAGAGCTGCTGCTGAGTGGGTGTGAGAAAGGGCTACACACCATCACTATAGGACCTGAGCACAGGTACCACACACTATACACACACACACGCTATACAGTAATACTCTGCTGTTGCTATGGAGACAACGCATGGGTCCCATTAACACCATGGAAACCATGTGTCACTATGCCATCACAATAGCATAAAATCTTTCCCTGATTCTTTGGTCTGTTTTTAATTTCCCCCTCCCCCCCAGTAAATAAATAAATAAATAAATAACCCTTCTCAACAGTGTGTGACTGATGATACTTCGTTAGTAACCTAATAACCCAGTGTCTCTTAGTAAAACATTTGAACCACGCAAACAGTTTCATTTCAATAATATTTTTACTGATTTATAATCAGAGACATAGTGCAGTGTGTGTTTCAAGGCACATTTGTATCTGGATTAAAATTAACAATAAACCCCTCACATACACCCAAGCCCCACCCATCCACAACTCCAAGCCAGTCTAAGAAAGGCTAAACACCGGGGCATATTTATACAAGGAAAAGAAAGAGAGGTAAAAGATGATAAAAAAAAGAAGATGTAGGCAAAGAAAAGATTAAAATCATAAAACAGAGGAGAATGAGGAGGAAAAGAGAGAATGCAAATGTTTAAAAGAAGGCCGTGCATCTGTGAATGAAGTGAGGTGAATTTGTCACCGGCTTGCAGAAGAGATGAGCCTGTTCACACACTCATCCACCCACACCGCTCGCACATTACAGGAACTCGGCTGGGAGTTACTGCCACGTCCCCCATACATTCCTGACCTCGCTCCAAGACATTTCCACATGTTTGCGTTGGTAAAGGAGTTCCTGGGAGGCCGGTGTTTCAGACGATGGTGTCCAAGCTCTAGTGAAACACTGGGATAAGTGCATTAGTGTATCAGGGGATTATATAGAGACATAAAGGGAGTTTTTACTCTGAGGACTGTGTTCTGTTATTCTGTTCTGTATAATCAAAGGTCCCAGTTTGACTTGAACACCTCCCAATATATGAAAGTGCATGTGGAACACATAAATAAGTAAATAGACAATGATATAACAGTAAAGATATATGAAATCTATGATGTCTAGTCTGATTTGAGTAAGGTACAGTGCAGGTTAGCTGTTGAGGAGAGCAGCAGCATTTATAAAGAAGCTGTTCCTCTGTGTGTTCTGGTGTTGGTTGTTATTGTGCGCAGATTTTTCATGATGGAAGCAGTTCAAACAGCGGCTGTTTGTGAGACAACAGCAGAATATTCAAGGTTCTTTCTAGCGTAGAGTTTTGGAAATTATTGTACATAATCAGGGATGGATTTTATGCTCATACGGACATGAAAAAAAATGAGACAGACAGCAATAGTTTTATAATCAAATAAATGTATGAACTTTTTTTTTTTCAAAAAAACCATTCTAGTACGCTATTAGCTATTCAGCTATTTCATATACACAGTACATACTGTATATATACAGCATATGTATCTTATCATGTTGATTCATACACACTCACATTTCATACATACGTCAATAATTCTTTTGATTGTGTAAAGCTGCTTTGCGTCAATGTCAGTTGTTAAAAGCGCTATACAAATCAAATTGAATTGAATTTAATATGTATATGTTAAAATTAGTTTCGAGACAGCTAATACATTTTTTTTACATCACCACGTGAAATAAAGTCAAAGTCATGATGTAGTTCATTGGAGGAAACCAAAACTTGGAAAAACATAGTAGAGTCGATCAGAGTATGAAAAACAGACACCAAAGTTCAGTGACCCGCTTTTTTTTTTTTTTTTTTAACCATGGACGAGCTCGTCTTTCTACACCGCTTTCCTGAGTTGTGGCTTCTCCAGTTACTGAGACTAGATGTAGGGAAAGATTTTTATGATTTGATTATGAAACTGACAACATGGGTTGTTTGAAATAATCAGTTAGTCCGATAAATTAACGAGAAGCATCAGTACAGAATAAAACTTACTAACTTACTAACTGGCCATAAATAAATGAATTGACACAATACCACAATTATTGTTTTTTCTTAGGTAACTGAACTTTTACACATTGTACTTGAATGCCCCGGCCTAGTTTAAGTCTTTTAATGTTTATTGCTTATTGAGTCTCTTCTTGTGTGTCGTCAGGTCCGGCCTCATCTCAGACCAGGCGGAGCTGAACTCTGAGCTCCAGCAGTGTGTTACATGGCTCCAGAGTTACTTTCGCTCTGCACAGTCAGTCAGCTCTCTTCCTTTTCCTGCCTTACACCACCCTCTGCTGCAGGGAGGTATGTGTATCACACACAAACACAGACATACACACACACTCAGTGTCATGTTGGTGTCGATAATCTAAACCTCTGCCACTTTTTCAGACTCTTTCACTGCCCACGTGTTGAGGACGTTACAGTCGAGGGTACACGTGGGACAAACCGTCTCCTACAAGGAGCTCGGCGAGATGGCAGGGAACCCCAAGGCTGCTCGAGCAGTGGGCGGGGCTATGAGGAGAAATCCGGTCGGTCTTTTTTTTTATGAGTTAATTTCTCCTGCGAGTACAAATGTCAAATCTGTCAGCTGACCCTCCTCTCGCTCGTGTTCGCACCTTTCAGGTCCCTCTGATCGTGCCGTGTCACCGCGTCCTGTGCAGCTCAGGCGAAAGCGGCAAATATATGGGAGGCAATGGAGATAAAATTAAGGTGTGGCTGCTCTCTCATGAAAGGAAGATGGGTTAGACCAAACTGCTTAAACACCGAGTACAGTTTATACGTTTCTCTATTCTCTGTTTGATGAGACACGCTGTTCCCGGTTCTGCTTCAGGAATCAAAACTACAGCGAGTGCTTATTCACTTTAGAACCACAAGCCTGTGTGTTCTTGTTATAATTCACTTTACTGTTACTGCCTTACTTTAGTGACCAAAAAAGAAGCTTCCTCTGTTCATCTGTTCCTTCCTTTTCTACGTCACAGATGTCAGAGAAAAAACAAATGAAATGATGTTAAGATGGAAGGTATACAACTGTATTAAATACAACTGTTTGCTACTCAACGTAATATTGAAACCACTGACCAATAAAGAAGCATTACGTTCACTTCATGACATTTTGATTTTCTGTATGTGTGTTTTGTTTCTGTTGCAGTTCTTATTGTGAATGAGGGTCGATTGGAGGTCAAATACATATGAACATCTCAAATGACTAATCATGCCTAGGTCAATAGTTAACTATTTTCAGGGTTGTACAATAATGGAGGAAATGTAATTTGTTACTGTACATGAGTACATTTCATACATATCTGTACTTAGTGAGAGATATGTATGAAATGGAAATATGCGTTTCCATTTTTTACTTTTACTCCAATACATTTATAGTAAAACATCATTCTACTCGTACATTATGCAACATCTGTGCTTATGGTCTACTTATAGGTGGAAAAATAACAGATTGAAGAAAATTGAAGCACAGCTGGCACACCAGTCAGGATACATCACACACTTTACTATTACAAGACCAGCGCATCAGCCTGTAGTTTCACCTTAGTGTATAGTGCTCAAAACGTCAGCTGAATGTTCTCATATTGGGAAATAATTATGATTAACAAAAGATGATTAACATTTGGGTAAATAAAATGTCTTTTAATTAGTCTTGCATGCGGCTGATGATGCTAAAACAGTCGACTGGTGGAGTGAAGTCCTACTGTAACAGAAATTATATAACATTAGATGCCAAAATAAATCACCATACTTTTACTTTTTATGCTTAAGTACATCTGAAAGCAAGTTCCTTTGTACTCAAGTGAAAATGCAAATGAAGGACTTTTCATTTTACCGGAGTATCTTATGGTATCTCTACTTTTACTCAAATACAGGATTTTGTGTACTTTGCCCACCACTGACCGTTTTTGACATTAAATAATATGCCTTCTAAAGTCTACCAGAGAAAACATACCCCTCCTCTAGTACCTTAAGGAAAGTCTAGATCCTTGAAGCTTTTATTAAAAGTGCCACCTTTATCTAAATCCATCAAGAAACAACACATTCAGACTGTGATGCTTTGTAGCTTATAAAGAGGTTAAACATCAACTAAAGACCTGATAGCAGACCTGTAACTTAGAACAGAAGCAGTCTGTTTCTTTGTCTTTTGTTGGGTTTCTTCCCACAGTCCAAAGACATGTGATGTACGCTGAAGTAGTGCATGACTGAGTGTGTGAGTGTGTGCACAGTGTCCCCTGTAATAGCTTGGCATCCCAAGTTCCCTGCATTTGGCTCCCTGATATAAATGATGGATGGATAGTATTCCAGTATTTAGATGTCGGCTTTCAGGAATGTCTCATAAATGTATATTTGTGGCATTGGCTCTTCTCCAGAGCAAATTTATTTCATTTACCCAACTAAAGTTTAAGTGCCTTGTTCAGTAACAGCCAAATCACATTGCTGGGATTTAAACTAAAAGTACAACAGCTTAACCACTGAGCTACAACTGACATTAACTATAATAGAAATATATGGATTGTGGTAGGATTGTTTTCTCTTCAGTCATATACTCTGATCCGAATTCAGGGACAAAGGGAAACACAGAGCAGGAAGTTTTAAGTTTTATCTGTGTGTGTGTGTGTGTGTGTGTGTGTGTGTGTGTGTGTGTGTGTGTGTGTGTGTGTAGGCTGCCAAGGTCACTCCTCTGCCTTATCTGTGGATTTCTGCAGATTTTTACAGTCTAGGTTTATTATCATGACTTATGTAGCTAATATTAACAAAGTGACCAAGAGATAAACCAAGAAATGAGAAAGTATGCTTTAAACACACAAAAAACTATCAATTTTAAACTATTGTAATTTTTCTTATTAATTCACTTGAAAATAGAGTTCTTGGTTTGAATTACACGTTCAATGGTCAGCTATAACCTTAACACCAGGTGACCTGCGTAACACTCTCACTCACTCACTCATTGTCATTACCGTTTAATCCTGTATTCAAGGTCTATCCCAGGAGACTTAGGGCACGAGCCAGGATACACCCTGGACAGGGGTGCCAATCCATCCACGGACAATTTGGGAATACCAAGTAACCTAACCTACATGTCTTTGGACTGTGGGAGGAAACCCACCAAGCACGGGGAGAACATGCAATCTCTATGCACACAGAGATGGGAACTGAGCCTGGCCGGGGATCGAACCCGGACCCTGGAGGTGCAAGGCGACAGTGCTAACCACTACACCACCATGCCGCCTTACCCGCGTAACACTGATCACCAAATATACACCCGTAAACGGGTCACAGGAACCAAAGGTCAGCCTGGCTGGTCCGATCCCACAGGCAAGCCAATGCAGCACAAATTGCTGCAGAACAGAAATCCCCAAATCCCAATGTAATCAAGCATCCATGGGATGAGCCTACACAAAGTATACTGTATGACTTCACAGATGGGAAAATCTTTGCACAGGTACTTGAAATTCAGCATGAGCTTTTCCATGCAAATTATATACACTAAGCACTTAAAGGTACTCGCTTAAAGCACTAAAGGACTCGCTTGTAGTTGGTTGTGTTACTTATAATCGTACAAATTTTACACTTAGTTATTTTCAGTATCTGAGTAAACTGCTAGTGTCTTATGATCCTTCAATCAAAGCATGCAGGTCAGTACCGCTTTTTATGAAAACTACAGCAGGGGCAGAGTTTTTCTTACAAAGCCCCAAAGTTATGGAATAGTCTTCCTATTAATGTTCGGAGCTCAGACACAGTCTCAGTGTTTAAGTCTAGGCTAAAAACCTATTTATTTAACCAAGCATTTAAAAAAAAAAAATTGCCTTAGGTAAAGGAGCAGATCTGGGCAGATCTGACGGTGAGGTGATTGGTTGCTTTACATCTCATGTGTGTGTTTCCTTCTGGCTCTCCCTTTTAGTTAGCTGTTATAGTTAGTCCTACCGGAGTCCCTGCTTGCACTTTGCACTAAAGATACACTCACTTTATACATTGTGTGACAGTGACCATAGCTAACTGTTATCTCTTCTTCACTCTCTCCTCCTCTGATGCTGACAGCTGCTCACTGAGGAGTCATGACTGCAGTTGCTAGATAGTTCAGGATTGGAGTTTCCTACAGTCTACAATACTGAACTGGAATCCATATCAACTTAAACACATCTCCTGTTATACTGATCTTCCAGTCTCACACAGTATGAATGCAGATCAATTCCTGCTATTCATTTTCACCCAAATGAGGATGGGTTTCCTGTTAAGTCTGGTTCCTCTTTAGGTTTCTTCCTACTGCCATCACAGGGAGTTTGAACACACCGCTGTCGCGTCACTGTCACAGGGACAATCTTATCATTCTGATTCATACACATTTCACATTTCATACAAACAATACAACATAATTCTTTTGATTGTGTAAAGCTGCTTTGCAGCAATGTCAATTGTTAAAACAGCTATACAAATCAAATTGACTTGAACTGAATAGATTAGGATAGATTTGCAGTTCCCAAATTGCCTGTAGTGTGTGAATGTTGACCGAAGGGTTGTAAAATGGGAATGTATAAATAAATACTGAGTATAAAGTTACAGAGACTTTGGACGAATGGAGGAAACCAGAGAACCCGGAGGAAACCCACCAAGCACGGGGAGGACATGCGAATTTCACACACACAGAATCGAATTCTGAACCCCGGAATTGCGAGACCACACAGTGCTCACCACTAAGTAGCCCTAAATAAGTCGTATGTTTATGAATTAAGAACGTTTATGGCGTATATATTTCTCGAATATTTCTATATCCACTACATTTATATCACAAGGCTCCACCCTGAGCTCGTGCGGCACCATGCTTAAGATTCTTCGGCCTATGTAAGGTCTTCGACCTTTGCAATATGGCGGACTTTGTGTCGTCATGTGTACCCGCTCTACCCATGATGCATCGGTGCTGAGCGACTACGTCCACGCTGAGTACAACATTAGCGCGCTAGCTACAGTCAGTTCCGGCGAGCACGAGCGCGGAGTTTATCGGGATTGTGCGCTTGTTGTAGAAATGGAATCAGCGATGAAGAAGGAAGCCGAGAGTGTGTGTGTGCTCTGCTGCCAGGACATTGACATCTACGCGGTGGGGAAGTGCGACCACCCGGTGTGTTACCGGTGTTCCACGAAGATGCGCGTGCTGTGCGAGCAGAAATACTGCGCCGTCTGCCGGGTGGAGCTGGACAAGGTAGCGGCCTGAGCGCCTCCGCTAGCCGGGGGAGAGAGACGGGGCTAATCCGCTAGCCTCCAGGGCCTGCTAGCTCCCTCAGCCCGATGCTAATCAGGAACTAGCCGGCTAGTGTACAGCTATAGAGGGCTGCTCGGAATATTTGTTTTATAATATAAAACATGGTTTACCTCAGGAAACGAGTGATTAACGAAAGTGGAGTGAAGTTTGTACAGGATAGTTAGCTAGCTGACATTATTTTTTACTGTCACTAAAGTTTTGAGTTTCTCTCAAGTTTTCTGTTCGTCATTAAAAATAAATAAATTTGTGTTTCTGTAACTACCTAGACGATTCTAAATGAGGTAAAGTTAAAACTTATGACTAAAAAGAGCTTATTATGTGTTACTTAAATCCTGTCAGTTTCTACACCACATAGACACACACAGTATTGATCTCCCAGATTTGTCCATCTTAATCAGCCTCAGGTCAATCTTTAGTCCAACGTGTCCCTCAGACACTCTGCTGACTCAACACACACACACACAGGAATCTTTATGTTTTAGCTGAACTGGTTATATAACTCCTCTGCGTTGTACCCTATGGCTGGATGTTATTGTATATATTGTCTTTTCATCCTCACCAATCTAAAACCTGTCTTCTCTTAGGTTATATTTGTTCGCAAGCTTCAACCCTTCGCCGCTCTCGCTCATCACGAGTACCAGTCCGAGAAGAAATACGACTTCTGCTTCGCAGACGGGAAGATCTTTGCGCAGTTCAGGTACCTGCACTTCAGTTTTTGCGTTTTTTTTTTTTTTGTATTTTGTGTTAAATCTTGTTCGTTTATGTCTTACCTACATCTTTCCCAACGAATTCAGGAAGATTCTCCTGTCCGAATGTCCGCGATGTCCTGAGCCCAAGGTGTTCTCCAAATTCGAGGAGTTGGAGCAGCATATGCGGAAGCAGCATGAGCTCTTTTCCTGCAAATTATGCGCCAAGCACTTAAAGGTACCCACTTAAAGTTACTCGCTTAAAGGACTAAACTTGTTGTTAAACGTGTTACTTATAATTGTAAAAAATTTACACACAGGTTTTCTCCTATGAGAGGAAGTGGTACAACCGTAAAGAACTGGCTCGACATCGGATACAAGGCGACCCGGACGACACGTCTCACCGCGGACATCCGCTTTGTAAATTCTGCGACTGCCGGTTTCTGGATAACGACGAACTGCTTAAGCATTTGCGGCGGGACCACTACTTTTGCCATTTCTGTGACGCAGATGGAGCACAAGAATACTACAGGTACGCTGCTGTTTCTGTTCACCTGTGCAGGGTTTCCCTCAGGTGTACCTGTAATGCGGTGGTAGCTGGCGGAATGAGCCTGCATTACCAGCTAACACGAAAGTGATCTACTACGTGCAACAAACACCAAATTTTTATGATTTTCATCATGGTATTTTGATTTATTGGATATTTCTATTAAATTTACATATTCGAGATCCAACCTACAAACTCTTCCCTCCGTCTGCTCATATGTGACCAAGTTAGATTAAGTTAAATAATTAAGAACTAAACACTCTTTGGTGTACAGTGATCGCACTATTTGTCAGAGCATGTAGCCCTTAAACATGTTTCAATAAACATATATAGGGCTCAGGATTGTGCAGTATAGAGTGCTGCATCTGTCTTTCAGCACAACCTAGGCAACATTACGAACTGTTATTTATTTAATTTTAATAAGCCATACAAACATGACTGAGTTCCATAAATTACAAAAAGGGTGACGCAGGCAAAGAAATAACACGGATTATGTTGTATTATAATAAGATTGTGTTTTATGTTTGTTTTAGTTTGCTTCTGTGACCAAAAGATAATAATTGTAATAGTAATATTCTCAATATTTTGAGAGTTCATTCCCATATTTTTGTGATGTCATTCCTTATATTCTGGTAGCAGTAAAAATGTACACATTTTTAAAAGTAATGATAAATTTGGTTCTGAAGAAAACCAGTTTGATTTTTGAAGTCTCCTCACACACCAACAGGACTTTTTTTTAAATTAATTTATTTATTAATGCTAAAATATTATATTTCTAATATAATTAGCATGTGTGTCTTGTGACAGCCTTCATGAACATGGAATGGAAAATTGACACCCAAAATGAAAATTTTGAGTCATTTATCAGATCTCTCTCTGAACTAATATGGATAATTTTAGCGCATACTGCCCCTGCATGGATACATGACTTTTGCATTTTAATGGTTAATTTTCCTGGGGTTTTTTTTTTTTTTTTAAAAGAAGAGTATGTTCACTGTGTGAAACTGTGTTTCTCTAAAGAACACGTGTAAACATCAGTACGGGCTTCTTATTCTTTTCACCCCAGCTGCATTTACAGCCTCTCAGTACACTGCTCTTGCGCAAACAGAATAAATGAATCTTATCGCAAAGACTTGATTGCAGTTGTTGCTGCCAAGGGTGGCACAACCAGTTATTAGGTTTAGGGCGCAATTACTTTTTTCCAAATAAACAGGTACAGGAGCGGGAGTGCGAGAGGAAACTGTCTGCTATTAGTTAATCGATCGCAAATGGCATCGTTCCCTCTGGAAGATTTTTAAAAAGTTTGAGCAAATACACTTGGGTGGCGTCAGTATACTTGAGCGGCTCGCCAGTGTATACTCTGTGTGTGGGGGAAACACTGATCTGCGTGTGTTTGTTATATAATAATTCTTTTTTTTCCGTTCTAGTGACTACCACTTTCTCAGCGAGCACTTCAGAGAAAGCCATTTTCTGTGCGAGGAAGGTCGCTGCAGTACGGAGCAGTTCACACACGCCTTTCGGACCGAGATCGACTACAAGGCCCACAAAGCAGCCGCGCACAGTAAGAACCGGGCCGAGGCTCGGCAAAACCGGCAGATCGACATACAGTTTAACTACGCTCCACGCCAGCAGAGACGGAACGACGGTGAGCGGCTCAAATCTCTTTAGTCTCGTGTCATGGTTCTGACCTGTTCTCAGATTATTTTTTTTTACCTGCGGCTCTCTGATTGGTTCGATCAGGTCTCGTGGGTGGTGACGATTACGAGGAAGCCGATCGCTTCAACAGACAAGGGCGCTCAGGAAGAGGACGACCTCAGGGGTTGCACCAGAACGTAAGAAGCTGGAGGTACAACAGGTAAGGCTCTGTCTCCTCACAAAGGCTTTAATAACACGACGGCCCATTTACATCATCAGACAAGTGCGTCTTGAGCAAACGTCAGAGTTGTAGGAGGTTCTTGCAAATGTGAATGTTGCCCCTAAGCGCCACTGCGGAGTGTTTTATTTTGAAAACTGATCAGATCATCTCCCATTCTCTTCCGTCTGTACCTCATTCCCGACACTTCTCTCTGTATCGGTTTTGATGCCTGATAAAACTAAGGTTATGTTACAAGCTTTACTCTTGCTAAAATGATGAAAAAAAAAAAAAAAAAAACAAATGATGAGACAGCAGAGGAGACTCTGAGACTGCCAACAAAAAGAAAGCTGCATTTAAAAGAAAATGTCAGAGTCCTACCTAAATTATGGGTTTGTAGCAAAAGGCGATTCACATGCTCCAAGCCCGCTCTGTTTAATATATGTGAACTCAAAATGATGTTTTAGATCACTTTAAATCTGGTGACGTTCTGGATTAAAATCAAAAAGGGGATTTCCTGAGATCGCCACAAAGCCCTGAAACCCGTGCTTCTGTTTTCAACGACCTGTCTTTGTGAAACAGGGTTTTCTGCAGTGACAGCAATGACAATCAATTAAATTCCAGAACAGATTGAACATGAGGAATACACTTCAGGTGTCTGTGTGTCTTCGATTCGGAAACATTATGCCCATGTTATGCTTTATTTCCAGCGCGCGATGGCCGGTCCATGGAAAACAAAAAAACTTTTGAGACCAGTGGGTCAGCTGGTTCAGTTTCAAAGAGCAACTTTTCCTAATCTGCCCCATCTGAGGTAGCTTTTCTGATCCTTCTAAGTAGGATGTAGAGTATAACCAGTGTTAATGTCTTCCATTAGGCAAAAAAAGTAAAGGTGCTATTACATGGATTTGAATGAGAACAAAACATCCTTATGTGTACGTTTTAGTTTCTGTAAATAAAGGAGCATTTTCTACATTTAAGCTTTTAGAAATCTATCTGCGATTGCGGTTTAAATTGCCATCTGTAACTATTAAATCTACCATTTTGTGTTCACCCTTATTTATCCAGGCTAACAGCAAATAATGGCACAAATGTTCTCGTTAAGAACGTATTCATCACCTCAAACATCACCTTTAAAAAGTAAACATATATTTATTACAGGTTATTGCTAAACTTATTGTGCAGCATCACTTTTTCCTGACTTTTACATTTCTTTTAATCTCACTATGGTGTAATAATGCTCCTGGTATAATAATCGCTCTCCACCTCGAGAATGGATTCGAACCACACCTTAAAACATTAATCTCCAGACACTCATTATTGCATGACGAATCATAACCGGTACTGAATGTGTTTGTGTTCAGAGAGGAAGAGGACCGGGACCTGGCCGCAGCGATTCAGGCCTCACAGGCCGCTCGGCGACAGGTAGAAAGAGGACAAGTCAATGAGAGAGGCGGACAAAAAGCACGCAAAGAGGAGACGGCGGATGGCGACGAGTTAAGAGGCAACCGAGGCGCAGTTAAACCTCCTGGTGACATGCAAGGTAAAGTGGGGTTTAAAGTTTATTATTGAAGACTTTGATTTAGATCTGATCAGCCAGGCTTGAGCTCCTGGAGAGAGTTACTGGAAAACGCTAATGAGTAGAGTCCAGTCACTCCTCCTTGTTTGGTCTATGGGCAATTATTTTTTCACATAGGGCTAGGCTGGTTTGGACAACTTGTTTTCCTCCTTTAAAAAAAATGAAATTATTTAAAAACTGCATTCCCCCTTCTCGGGTTGTCTTTGCATAATACAAAAATCTGTTTGATTTGAATAATTAAAGTGTGACAAATATACGGAAAACTATCTTCACAGCAGTGTATCTATGTCTTTTAGGTCGATCAACAAAAAATAACGTCCCCCTGAAGGGTGAAGACTTCCCGGTATTAGGAGCAGGTGCACCACCAACACAACCACCACAACCTATTCATAGGTATGTTTGCTACAACTGTGTAATAACACATTATGGGGGAGAGTTTGTACATTGCAGACCTTTAAATTTGCACACTCCGTGGCCTGTTCACAGTATACACTGCTGCTCAAAAGTTTGGGATCACTTGGAAATTTTTGTTTTTGTCTAGCGATTTTATCTTCTAAATTTTACTACAATACTGGGGATTTCAAAACTGTGGAATAAATATTATTATGTAACAACAGTAACAGTCAGTTGTTATTTTAAGACATGAAGGTCAGCTCTTACAATAACAGTATTGTGTGTCGAGTGCGTTTGTAAACCCCACCGAGCTCCATGATGAAACTGTCTCTCATGAAGACCTTCCCAGGAAAGCGAGACCAGAACTTACTGCTGCAGAGGAGAAGTTCATTTAGAGTCACCAGCCTCAGAAATCACCAATTAACCTCAAGCAGCACCTCAGATTAGAGCCGTTGTGAAGCTTTACAGAGCAGAAGGAGCAGATATACATCTCAATATCAACTGTTCAGAGGAGATGATTGTGTGTTTTGGAGAAACACCTTCAGTATTGTTTTACAGTGTAGAGAGAAATAAAAATCAGGAAAGACCGTGGGGAGTTGAAAAGTGATTCGAAACATTTGAGCGGTAGTGTAAATCTTCATCTTTTCATATGCTTTTAAAATGTGTTTAATATCTCTCTTTTTTTCTAATCTGTTCTTTTTAATACCCATGTTTATTTTTCGTGACCTCCATTAGAATTTCATTGTACCGGGGGAAACGCTTATTTACTGTGCATATGACAATAGAATTTGAAACCTAAGAAACTTATGTCTCTGTTGCTTTGTTTGTGTGTTCTGATTTCAGTAGAAATCTATTTATTTATTTTTATTGTTCCAGCATGGTGAAACCCACTCCCGTCTCTCTGAAAGAGGATGATTTCCCCAGCCTGGTACATTCCGGTACAGTGAGTTCAGCACCAATGACCCCAGCGTACGTGGCTCAAACAAGAAAGCCTTCATCCTTCCAAGAGGAGGACTTCCCAGCACTCGTCTCAAAGATCAAACCTCATAAGCCTCAAGAGAATAAGACATCTGCTTGGTCGCAAGGTGGCAGTAAATCTGGTGCGCTGAATAATAATAATACTAATAAGCCCATCGTTCTTCCAACGAGGGTTCACTCGAGCAGCGCCGCGCCCGTGTTGTCCGCTAGCGACCCGCCACCCTCCTCGACCATTCCTCAAGTGTCTCGTAACAAAAAGAAGCTTACCTCTTCTTCGAACGCTAAAACCACATCCAAAGTCAAATCTCCAGTCTCATCCGACGATGACGACCCCCCAGCTGCCAAAATGGTTCAGGAGGTCCGCGCCGTCCCCACCATGTTGGACATCTCGTCTCTGCTCACGGTGAAGAACGGCTCGTCGCAGCCCGCTAGCAAGAACGGTAAGAAGAAGAGGCAGCCTTCAGCCACTCCTTCTGCTACGTCTGTACATAACGTGGAATCGGTCATCACCGCGGCTCACAAAGAAAACGTCCCCGAGACCGTGCCTGCAGACGCTAAAGGCACTGCAGTTCCCAAGTCAAATACGTTTATAAACGGATATAAGGAAAGATCTAAGGAAAGCAAACACACCGTCGTTTCTGAAGAGCCCCCTGCCGCCAAAAAGCAGCCCATCTCAGAATCACCCGTTGTGGCTGAAGAAGAGGATTTCCCTGCTCTTATTGCGAAGAAACCTCCACCTGGTATGACGCGCCCAGTTTCTCTATAAACACAGTCTTTGTATATTGTCTGAAACAATAAAGCCTTTCATTGTTTTTTTTTTTTTAAGGTTTTAAGAGCACGTTTTCAATGACGAACATTCAGCCAGCGCTGCCTCCACCCCCTCCTGGTCTCGCGCCCGTGATCAGCAAGCCTCCTCCAGGATTCACCGGCGTCCCGCTCAACAGTAATGTAGCAGAATGTACACTGCCCGTCTTTAACAGGTGAGCAGGCATGAAGGGTAGAAAAGAATAAAATACCATTCATACTAGTATGGTTAGGTTTTGATAAACTTATTTGTTTTGTTTTTTTTTGTTTAATTTAAATTTTTTATCCTACAATTATAGACCAGCGCCCGCACTTGAAACTTATCACATGCCTGAAAACTTCAAGCAGAGGAACATGGACCTCATTCAGTCAATACAGAACTATCTCCAGAACGACGAGTCCAAGTTCAACGAATTCAAAAACTATTCAGGCCAGTTCAGACAGGTAATAAGTCTTCACCAGACGTCTTGTATTATATACAAATACACACATTACCAGTCAAAAGTCAGGACAACCGTTCTAACTCCATGGTGGAGTTAATTTATTGAAAATTTTTTTTTAACAATATTTTTACTGCGTTTTACAAATAATTCTATACATAACAATAGATGATAATAGTAATAAGAATTAAACTAAAGTATAAAGAATATCGTCAAATTTCTCCAATATTTAGACATATAATAATAATAATAATAATAATAATAATTAATAAATAATAAATAAATAATTCTGGTGCACACAACAAACTGGAAATATTTGTATAGCTTTTTTGCTCATTAAATGGTATAAGAGGATTCCACACACTTTCAAAGCTCCTTTTGATTCTGAACTGAAAAGAAAACTATCAAATTTTATTGATGGAAAACATGCTTATGGATCCAGATTTTGAGCCACCCTGTATAAAAACAGTCTTTTTTTTATACCTGAAAGTATTTAATTAGCAACAATGCTAATGGTCTTGTATTCACTTCCTTTCTCGTTGTGCTAATTAATAATAATAATAATAATTATTATTATTATGTCTTCTGTGTTTCCCAGGGTTTAATTTCTGCTGCCGAGTACCACACAAGCTGCCATGAGCTGCTGGGAGAGAACTTCAGCAGGGTCTTCAACGAGTTGCTGGTTCTACTTCCAGACACACAAAAACAGCAGGAGCTCCTCACTGCCCATGCAGACTTTAAAGCCACGGAGAAACCGCAGCCAGGCTCCAAAGGCAAAAAGAACAAAAAGAAAGCCTGGCAAACGGGTACCAACAACCTAGATTTGGACTGCCAGGTGTGTCCTACCTGCCAGCAGGTATTGTCCCCTAAAGACTTCAACGCTCATAAGACCCTGCATATCGGAGAGGACGAATTCCCCTCTCTCCAGGCTATAAGCAAGATCATCAGTTAACTACCAGGAACACGGGTACGACTCCGACAGACGGAGAGATGTTCAAGGTGACGAGGGATCATCGGTCACTCAGTGCTGTAGTGTGTCCAAGACCAAGGGTGTCCAAGTCCTGTATTGACGTCCAGTGGAGTTTCCTGGTTCTGGGATGATTGTTAATTACTTGTTAAACACCTGTTAGCATTCCCGGACTGGATTTGGACACCCCTGGGTTACAGCATTTGAAATTTTTTCTTTTTTTCCCCTCCTTTTTTTTTCTTTCTAAGATAAAAAAAAAATCCCAACACAAGGTGAGATTGAAATGGTTTTGAGAAAGTCTTTCTGTTGGTTCTTGTTCTTGTATAATACAGATTATTGTTCTTGTATAATACAGTTTCACGTCTCTGGAATTCTGGGTGACGTTTTCCTCAGTTATTATACCTTCTAGTTCATGCATCGAACCTTCCTCCAGCGTTTATACACAGCGGTACCTCGGCATGCGTTCCGGAGGCGAGTCTTTGAGGCGAAATTTCATTTCGTGAAAGGCGTTTTCCCATAATGTAAATGCAGATAATCCGTTCCAGCCACCCAGAAATATTACCAATATTACAGTCATGTTTCTGCATATCAAAACATTTAGAAAAGACACGTAAAGGGAGTAAAATATGAAATAAATAGACAGTTTAATCATAACTTAATCTTAGTCCTCTTGGCACCGGCTACTTTAAAAACCAAACTGAAAGCCGCTCCGTTTTATCCTGGCTGACGTGCTTCACGACATTCTTGGGAAATTTCTTAGGGGGGCAAATTCCTTGCAAAAGGTCCGTCTGCTGTCTGTATGCCCAGGTACCACTGTGTGTATATATATATATATATATATATATATATATATATATATATAAACACACATGCAGTCTCGGCCAAATAAATGTATAAACACATCAGAAAAAGAAAAACTTGTATATATATAAATATTTAAATTCTAAAATGATTCCCATATGTTTGTTTATATATATTAATGTAATGTATTATATTATTATGACATTATATATTAATATAATGTCATAATATTTTTTTCTTTTGCTGAAGTCTGTATGCATTTTTTTTGGCTGATTCTATAATACATATACTGAGTAGAGCGTGGGCCAAATGTCTCCATATATATCGGGAGATTAACAGGACATGTATTTATTTACTTATTTTCCATATGATGGGGGGGGGGGGGAGATATCACACTTTTTAAATTGGACACTGGTGTCCAGTTCATGTGTGAAAATGATTCTTCATGCTCCCACAACTGCTCTGGCACCATTGAGTCCTGGATCATGTCCGTGCCATCAGGGAAGACGAAACTCCTCCGTAGATGTGATGTTCTGGTGATTCAGTACATTCAGGTGGTCATGTGACTTCATTTCATCTCCACATGACGTTGCTGAGTCTCGACCTGAGCGACTGAAGCGACCCCAGATCATAACACTGTCTCCAGAGGCTTGTACAGTGGACACTATGCATGATGGGAGCATCGCTTCATTACAGCGCTTCCCTTCTCACCCTGACACGCCCATCACTCTGGAATACACTCAGTCTGGACTCATCAGGTCACATGACCTTTCTCCATCACTCCAAAGTCCAGTCTTTATGCTCTCTAACAAACTGACGCCTTTTTTTTCTGATGAGTCTCACTAACAAGTGGTTTTCTTATGGACACACGGCTGTTTAGTCCCAAACCCTTGAGTTTTCATCCTATTGTGTTTGTGTGTATGGAAGTGCTTTTCTTAAAAATTATTTGAGATAGGGCCTCCGAGTGGCGCAGTGATAAAGTTCTCGCCCTATCATTCGGAGATCGCTAGTTCGAATCCCGGGTGATGCCGTAACCTCTCGCAGCCGGAGGTCTAGAGAGAGCTGATTGGCCGAGCTCTCTCAGAGGAGAGGGATGAGAGGTACATAGCGCTCCCACATTAATCACGGCTCTACAGCCAGTCAGGGGCGTCTGTGAGCTCAACGCAACAGAGGGAGCGGATAGCGCTGTTCTCAGAGTGTGTGACTCCGCCCCCAACGGTGCGCGAGCGAGCAGTTCGAAAAGATGCGGTCGGCTGGCATCACGTGGTTCCTCCGAATAGTCTTCGGCCCTCCCGGCTGAGTGGTAGTAGTAGTCTTAATGTGGAGCCCCCTAGTGACGGGGAGGAATTGGACACGACTAAATTAGGGAGAAAATCGGGGGGGAAAAAAATTATTTGAGATGTATCAGATCATTTTTCCCACCCGCGTTTCTTCCGTGAAGTTGACAGTTCCGCATTCTCCTTCCAGGTTTTAATAACGTGCTGGACACTTCTTAACTCGGTTCCTTAGTTGTTTTCTTTGCTTGATGCAGGACAATAATAATCCGACCCTTCTTAAACCTGTATACAGTTAATTTCCTTTGTTTGAAGACCTTTTGGGACTCCCTGTACTTTCTCCATTTCCTAACACGCTACACAGTCACTGTGACACCTCAGCACTTGTTTTAGCTTTCATCATTATTTATTTAGGACTTCTTATTATTTGAGGAGGATATCGTAACATTGCTTTTAGGATTGTGTACCCGCGTATGCACAAAATTCTATTTTTCGTAACCTCTTTTTTTTTTTGTATTCAACCATCAGCCTTCTTGCAATAATGCAGCCGGAGCCAAATGAGGCACCGACTTCTGTAGTTAAACATATGAGAATAAGCGCACATTCATTATTTTTGACTGCAGGGTAATTTATTTAATTTAATAAATTTTTTTTTGTTTTTTAAATTTTTTTTTTACTGTGCCCAGCATCTGCACTGCTCCTGCTTTTGTACAAATCTGTTCATGTCTGTAAATGCATTAGGAGAAGCGAACGGATGTGCTTTCCTGTCCACTTCTCTTTTGATACCCGGTAATGACTGAATATTATGTTATGTTGGGGTCTGGATCCGTTTTTCACAGCAATGAAAAACAAAATATTTACCTACAGATTGAGGAATGATGAACAGCTGGCTCCTAAAAGAATGAGATTAAATGGTTAAATACAAAGATCTAGTTTCATTATTATTACTACATATATACATATATTTATACATGTATGTATATATACATACACACACAAACACGGATACAAAATACATTTTACACAACTGAGTAATCTGATTGGACGAGAGACAGTCCATGAGTGGTGATGTAGAGCCCCGCCTTGTGACCCAAGTCCCCGGGGACAGACTCGTACACAGGATAAAGCGGTTTAGACAATCCCGGAGTGATGTAGAGCATAACAGCACGCGGACGTTTAACTATATGTATGGCGGGGCGTGTCCCAGGTGTTGTCCAGTGGTTAATGACACTAACTGTGTGTCTCAGCGTGGGTGAGAGTACTGAGGAGAGAGCAGCTGCCTGACCACGCCCACATTCACACCCAGTCTCACACATCTGATAACGTTATGTCGTCTTAAACAACACGCCGTCTCTGCACTAATCACTTCACAACATAAAGTGGACACGCAAATGTGCAAACAACCTGACACAATCTGATACTCTGGTAATGAGGTAATGGGTTGAGGCAGTGAAATGAGAAACAGTTTCTGTAATTAGTAATCAGCGAAGATATAAAAACATTTCTTGTGCAGAGAGTCAAATTTAATTGTGTGGAACGAAGAACTGTAAACCCTACATAGTGCACTAGTTTTCCATTTAATGCTATTTGTGATTCAACCCTGGAACGCCGAAGTTTTTCTAAACAACTTTCAGTCACCAGTTCAACCCTGTGTGCAGGTGAAGCAAAATAATATCCGGGTAAATAAAAATAAATAAATAATCATCATAACCTGTTGAGGATAAATTTTGTGTTTTGTGGAACTGTTGTATAAAAGCGATATCACACTCACGATCACGCTGTTGTACTGAATATCGGCACGGCTCGTGCCCTCGTGCCCGCCACCGCATCACAGCCGTGCTGATATTCATCACGACAGCGCCACCTCGAGTGTGATGCTGCTTTTCGTTCAGAAGGACATGCCTGTGTACGTCGTGCAAGTAACACAGATCAGACGTCTGGTGGAAAAAAAAAACATATCTTTTTATTATCATTTTTTTTTATATGATGAATTCAGTTCAAACACATCTGAAGAGACAACAGTAAGTCTTTTGTTTACACCATTAACATACAAGATGGAATATGATGCCAGAGGTTACAGAGTTTTGGGGCTGAATGTCTTTGTTGCACTTGTGAGGGCTTCAAAAGAAAACAAAACAACAAGCAAGCGATAACGTTCATGTACATGAGTGGACACACCTCATCTCTGGTGCCCTTTTTTATTTCTACAGTAAATCTGAACCGATCGGTACAGAAGCAGTGATGATGTTATTTTTATCATATTTTTATTTTAATGTCAGTCCAGGAAACACACACACACACACACAAAAAAAAACCCTGATCATTTTCACAAACGTACCTTGTTTACGCCATGTATTGAGTTACAGTCAGTATCGCTCTCCTATCTGAGAACACAGAGACGTTTTCGTGATATCCTCACACACACCAGAGAGAGAGAGAGAGAGCACTGATGGACACCAAACATCATTTTCACAACATCGTTTCAACAACGTAAAAACTAATTCTAATGTCCGCTTAATATCGTGGTCATGTTAAAGTCGGGTTTGAAGTTATTCCTGAAAAGTCTGCCAGGGTTGTTGTTTTTTTTTTAAAAGCACATTTTAAGATCCGCTTTCCTTACCACAATTGTGTGTGTGTGATTGTTTTACTTCATGGCAAACTGGACATTTTTTCCAACTGCTGTTTTACTCTAGAAACCTTTTTCTTTGAAGCAGCTAAAAGTTTACTGTAACAAAAATTCGCTTGCGTTATTATTTCGCACATCGTCTGTATGATTCTTGAACCTCTACTTCCACGGTTACACCGTCTGTGGTACACGGCAGGTAAAGTACACTTGAACAAACGAACGGTGCGCTCTCGATCCGGGTGTAAACACAGCACTCGCCCTTTGCTTCTGTAAACGAGTCAGCGCTGCTTGAGACCCACTTCAGCACCAGAGACCTGCGGTACGACTGCGGTACGACTGCGTCGCCGGTGAGCGAGACTGCACACACACACTGACACACAGTTTGGCAGGTTGTAACTGGCAAACATATCCGAGTATCACCAGAAGACTACTTTCATACTTATATTTATATATATATATATATATATTTCTTTCTTTTTTTTTATATTGCACTTCATATCTTCACATAAACACTTAATGTAATGTTTCAAGTTAAGATCTTTGATGCATGACGGTTAAAACGCTTTCTGAATATGTTGCACATGCATATTAATCTTTCCTCTAGCTTAAACAGCGCTGACGTTTTTCATCACACACTGTTTAATTTTTTTTTTTTTTTTACATTATTTATTTATTTATTTATTTTTCGTAAGGTTCTCCTGTTATATTTCTATAAACCGCAGCTGACTTTTCCCGTGTTTTGGTGACCCGAGAGGACCGTAAGCGAGACCCTGTCATACATAGGAGAGATGCATCTTATTTCATTTCCCCTTCAATTCAACCTGATAAAATAACGTTTAACTATCCATATAGACCCAAACGAAATAAAAAGTCACAATCGACACACTCTTGTACAGAAGGTCACAGCACAGCACTACCTATGAACACTGGCACACACCACGTCAGCTTGGGGAAAGGCCAGAGCCTCCTCCTGCACTCATACTACCTTTTGACGGACCGGTCACGCTTCACGCGGATCCTGATCGGCGCCTTTAATAAATCGGCACCTGGTAGGTCGGGGCGTTGGGGTCGGCCTTCTCGGTGAAAGGTGGGCTCTGGTAGGCGTCGGCGGTCTCCGTGCCCGGCGCGCTGGGGTACGGCGGGATCGGCTGGTTCCCATCCAGATGTTCTGTGGTGAAGAGAGACATGTCCGTCCCCAGAAGATACTTCTGCACTGCCCTCACGGTCAGACCGGCCTGGAACGCAGAGGAAGACGTGACACCCGTTACACTACTGCTAGAGATTTGCTCTGAAGTTAGACGTTAAATGTTGTCCGTCTGAGATTGTACCTGCGTGATACTGAGCGCCGCTACGATCAGATGATTTTGATTAGGTTTTTTACACAAAAACACATCGAATTAAAAGAGGGCGTACTAACTTTTGCACACAATTGTAGCTACAAGAGGTCACTGCTAGTACACTAGTTTGCATTTATCCATTCATATCATCCAGAAAAACAATTTGCACATCAGCCCATGATGGATTCGAGCCACTGAGCCTCATTTAGTAAAACCACACGGCGCTGATATTGTAACATGTGATGGTACACGATACGTTCTGTAGCTCACCAGCTTTCCATTGAACCATTTTACTGCGGTTATTTTAACGCCATGAAGCACTTTAGTTCAACTTATTTAGGAGTTAGGTGCTCCATCACTGAAGGCTGGCATCATTTTAGGAAGCGTAAACGCCACCAGATCCAGGAGGTGATCACACGATTATTATTAATAATTATTATAGTGACAGGTGTCTCGTCCAATCAGCGGTAAGAATTTCATTCGCAAACTATACCTACCTTTTCCGTTTCGTGCGAACCAAATTAACAAAACCCAAAACTAAACAGCAAATTCAAAATCAAATGAACAAAACCCAAAACAAAATAACAAATTCAAAATCAAAATAGCAAAACCGAAAACAAATTAACAAAACACAATAAAACAAAATAACAAATTAGTTTTGGGTTTTGTTATTTTGTTTTGGGTTTTGTTATTTTGTTTTTAAATGTTTTATTTTGTTTTGGGTTTTGTTATTGTGGTTTTTAATTTGTTATTTTGTTTTCATTTTGTTAAGTTGTTTTCGGTTTTGTTATTTTGTTTTTGAATGTTTTAATTTTGTTTTGGGTTTTGTTATTGTGGTTTTTAATTTGTTATTTTGTTTTCATTTTGTTAAGTTGTTTTGCACTTCTCGGCCACCGTACTATGGTCATGGTGAAGTAGCTTTTAATCAAAGAAAAAAGTAAAAAAAAAAAAACTATAAGCATCTCTCACATGTTCATTGATTGCAAAGTAATAAGTAGTAAAAAAAAGAAAAAAGAAAAAAAGTAGTCCCATCCCATCCCGTCGAACCCCCCTCCCCACCCCTCCCCCCCTCCTCCTCGACAGACTCAAAGCAGTATGTAGAGCGATCTGCTGTACTTGAGCTAGGTCATGATGTTATTCTTAGACTGAAGTGGGTTTGTCTTCACTCTGCTCCATCACTCACTACCTCCTCTGGTGATTTTGAAATGATAAATGTATGATGCGTGACTATCAATAAGGCAGGGATTCTAAAGCCTAGGAGTATAGATGTGGGTTTTAGTCTAAGTCTAAGTCCGCGCAGCACTGACCCAGGTGAAGATGGAGAAGAAGGAGAACGCGATGGCGGCTCTGGCTGCATCAGCTCCCTGGTTCAGTGGCAGCTTGTCTGGTGTGGTGCGCTGCCACTGGTTAGTCAAGAAACAGAAACCAACAAACCACAGGAACGCCCATAAACCTGAAAGCACCAACAGAAAAGGAATAAATGTTAATAAGATCTATGAACACGCACAGGTACAAGATAAATAAAACAGACAAACAGCGTGAAACTGTGTTGCTTCAAAGCATTTACGTCTGAAGTTTTACCTGAAAACCCAATCTCCAGCAAGACGGCCTTCTTCCTGTCTTTCACACTGCTGATTTGTTGGAACTTTATGTCAAGGACAAGGAAGAAGATGCACGCCAAAAAGGCTATAATCCCAATGGTGACGCCGTAATTGCAGGCGTCATCGTTCCTGTTGAAAACACAATGGAGAGTCTCACTTCCGATGTTAATGTAGCCTTCATTTACTATGGAGCCAAACACCACCATCGAGAAAATCTAAAGTGGAGGAGAAAAACACAGAAATAATCAAAACTAAGAATCAGTTTGACACGGTTCTTTACTTAATCTGTATAATTATAACACTCAAATAATACATGAAGGTACTAAATAAACCACTTCTAAACCTGAGGCCAACAATAATGTTTAATTATTATGTGTGGTTTAATTGACTAAATAATAAAAGACAACTATACAGTACATACAAGTATATGCAAGTATATACATATCGGTATACTACACTTTACACACTATATATGCTTAATGCTATAACCCAGTAGACTATATACACATAGAATACATAACAATATACTATACACTATCCTAGCTAGTGGATGATGTAAAGATTCCAATATACCATACTGCTATATAGTACACTGGAAAAATCTGTAACCTAGCTAGGATAATGTATAGTATATTGTTATGTACTATTTATTATACATGCGGATACTTAGTGTACTATGTATAGCTATAGTACATCCCAGTATACTATACAGCTGTAACCTGAGCTGTATACTATACTAGTGTACTATGTACGGGTCTGCCACATCCCAGTATACTATGTACTGTAGCTGTATATCGGATTGTAGTATGCCTATAAATACAGTACTATACTAAGAAAGTAAAATGATTATATACTATTCTAGGACAGTACTGTATTTACAGTTATACTACATCCCAATATACTATACAGCTATATACTGTCCTAAAACACTATTAACAGATATACTACATCCCAGTGTACAATATACATGTTTACTATTCTAGAACAATACTGCATTAATAGATACACTACATCCCAGTATACTATACAGCTGGATACTGTCCTAAAACACTATTAACATGTACTGTATACTACATCCCAAAATACAATATAGTCATATACAATCCTAGTGTACGATGTACCAGTATACTATCTCCTCGTATATTATGTACAGTTATACTATATCCCAGTATACCATATGACAGAATCCTACCCTAGTGTACTATGTATAGGTATACGACCTACTAATAAACTATGTACAGGTACATACTACAGTATACTACAGTATATCCCAGTATACAGTATAACAGAATACTACCGTAGTGTTTTTACTTAGTGTTTGTACTGTATTTACAAGTATACCACATCCCAATATACTATGCATGTCTACAGGTATACTACATCCCAGTATACCATATAACAGTATACTATCCTAGTGTACTATGTACAAGTATACTACCTACAGTACTAGTATACTATGTACAGGTATACTATATCCCAGTATACAATATATCCTTTAACTATCCAAGAACAGTACTGTATTTACAAGTAAACTACTTCCCACACCTATATACTATATACTAGGAAAGTACAATGGTACTATAATATGCTACTATAAAGTAAAAATGGTAACAGTATCAAAGTATAGTAATGTAATTATAGGTATACTACATCCCAGTATACTATACAGCTGGATACTAGAACACTGTGAACAGGTATATTACATCACAGTATACATATAACAGTATAATATGCTAGTGCACTACTGTATTTACAAGTATACTACATCCCAATATACTATGCAGGTCTACAGGTATACTACATCCCAGTATACCATATAAGTGTATACTATCCTAGTGTACTATGTACAAGTATACTACCTACTAATGCACTATGTACAGGTATACTATATCCCAGTATACTATAGCAGAATATACAGCTAAATACTATATACTAGGAACATTCAATGGTACTATACTATACTATACTAT
>QMIH01001565.1:89165-129832 GCA_003987875.1 Clarias batrachus | reverse complement strand
TTTTTTTAAGGTGTGGCAGCCATTTATTGATCATGTGGACAATCTCAAACAATCTTAATTTATTCCATCATACTCATGGTACATAGTTATATACTCTGTTGCAAAATTAAAATTATATTTCTGGATGATTTTTTTTTTCTCTTTCTTTTTTTTCAAGACCTACATACACAATTGTGTGTCTGTTAATGAAAATTGAAAAATTAATAAAAAATATTAAAACTAAAAACATTTTACAATAAATGAAAAGGGTCATTGTTTTTTCTCACCTATGGATAATTCATGAGTTTTTGACTTGACTTGTTATGACACGAGATGGACCATTTATCCATTCCATCATGCTAAACCATCTGCAGAAATTTGATTGACATACTTAAAGCTAGTAAATGGCCCCCCTAAAATTGAAGAGAGATTATATGGTGTGCCTCTGTTGTATATCCTATAGATCACTGATGCCCAACGTTAATCAGCTAGCAGGCCATAAGAACCTCCATCTGATATGGAAAAGGAAATCTATGCATTGTTCAAACTCTTCAAGTAGACAAAATGTTTCTTCTGCTGTTTGTTTAAATCATAGAATTGGGCTTTGCAGAATATGATATTAATTATGGACAAATGTATTTCAAATGTTATTAGAAAATGAATACATATCTAAAAGCATCAACTACTAACACTGCATAACCAACTTTATCACTATTCACTATTGTGTAAAAACACCAAATTGGGCCATAAACAGTCCAAAACCATTTGGAAGCTTGTTATGACCACAATGAATCTATAATTAGGCCCACAAGTCAGATTAAATGCATCTTACACTGTTTAGTAAAGTCTTTTACAGTTCACATAATATGGATTACATAAAGCAAAGAACATTAAAATGTTAAAATTACAATGAAATTAACATTACTGGAACTTGGTTAAGAAACATCCAACGATTTACTAAAACTTAAATACTACTAATACTAAATTGTAAACTTTATGTAACAAACGTGATTGAAAAAAAAAAATTACTGTGATTGGAGATCACATACACACTTGAAGTTGCATTGTAAAAAAAATTACAGTAGAAATGATCACAGATATGGTTAATAGTGAAGGTAAGAGCATTTCCACACACAACACAACTAAAACTCACAGGATTATGACGAAACTATGTGGCCATATGCACATCATTTGTAAGTCATTAGTGATAAATTTATTTGTGATAGGTGTGTGTTAGTTAGCACACTGATGGAGAAGATATTAGCATTAGAGCAGCGCATCCAGACTTTAGAGAGGGTTAGAGAGCGCGAGAGCAGCGTTAATCCTGTAGCGGAAAGTCTGGGTGCCACAGGCGGAGATAATCATCCCCCGACTCCGGCAGTAGAGCCCTGGGTGGGTGACGACTCTGCGGCATACTCATTCAGCCAAAGCTAACGCTAAGGCTAGCCCACTGGAGCACACCTCTTCTGCGCTTCACGTGTCCAACAGGTTCGCTCTCCTCAGTGATGCACCCGCTGAGAAACCTGAAAGAGCTCTGGTTATAGGAGACTCTATACTGAGACATGTGAAATTAGCTAGGCCTTTAGGGGCGCCAGCGGCAGTGGTCAGGTGTATCCCGGGAGCCAGAGCACCGGACATAGCAGGTAATCTTAGGGCTCTAGGWCAGCATAGGTTCTCTAAGATAGTGGTACATGCTGGAGCTAACGATATACGCCTTCGTCAGTCAGAGGTTAGCAAGAGTAACTTTACAGAGGTGTTTAAAATAGCGAAGGCAATGTCCGAAGAAGTAGTTTGCTCTGGTCCCATCCCAATGAGACGTGGCGACATAGCTTATAGCAGGTTATGGTCGCTAAACAGCTGGATGTCCAGGTGGTGCTCCGAAAACAATGGGGGCTTCATAGACAATTGGAAGACCTTTGAGGGCAAAACTGGCCTGTTAGGGCGGGATGGTGTCCATCCCACTTGCAGTATAGCACATAGTCTCGGAAGAGGCCTAGTTAATCGGTGACAATCCAGAGCCAAGGCCAGGGAGCAGACAGACAGGCTAAACCAACCGTCTGCTAGCTGCATAGAGTCGTCACTCAGGGTTCATCATATTGAGACTGTGTCTGTTTAACGAGCTAAACATAAACATACATTTAGAAAGACTCAGAAAGTCTGTTTTAGTAATTTGCGCACTGAATGCGCAGCTGGCACCTCTGATCTGAAGCTAGGACTGTTAAATATTAGATCTCTCGCATCTAAAGCAGTTATTGTTAATGAAATTATCACAGATCAGGAGTTATATATTATGATATATTATGTTTAACAGAAACCTGGATTAAACAGGACGAGTATGTAGCTCTAAATGAAGCTAGTCCTCCTGGATACAGCTACATACACCAGCCTCGGTTAACTGGTAGAGGAGGAGGAGTCGCAGTTATTTATAACGATAATCTGTCTCTCGTACAAAAACACAGTTTTTTTTTTAATTTAATGCATTTGAAGTTCTTTATAGTAACATAAAGTCAGCTCAGTCGATCCCGCTAATCATCATTTACAGACCCCCAGGGCCGTACTCGGAGTTTCTCTACGAATTTGCAGATTTCCTCTCAAACCTTGTTGTTTCTGTAGATAAAGCGTTAATTGCTGGTGACTTTAATATTCATTTTGAGAATCCAGAAGACCTTCTGAGAACAGCATTCCTGTCCATACTGGACTCAGTAGGAGTAAATCAGTGTGTAGTAGGACCCACTCATAAAGCAGGTCACACTTTAGATTTAATATTATCCTTCGGATTAAGTATAGGAAATATAACCTCAATTCCACAGTCTGAAGTTATCTCGGATCACTACCTTGTCTCTATTAAAGCGTGTCATAGTAATAATGTATGCACAGCACCGCGCTTCCACCTTAAACGTACATTTACATCAAATACCGCACAGAGCTTTATCAATAATCTCCCAGAGTTATCATCTTTGATTGGATCGCCATCTGACTTCACAGAACTCGAACAGGTGAATGAATATCTAGAGTCAGCACTTCGTTATAGCTTAGATAATGTTGCTCCAGATAAAAGGAAAATAATTAGAGATAAGAAACTCGCTCCTTGGTATAATGACCACACACGTGCTTTAAAACAAACCGCTCGAAAATTCAAACGTAAATGGCACCAAACTAAATTGTTATTATTCAAAATAGCGTGGAAGGAGAGCATCCTGAACTATAAAAAAGCTCTCAGTGATGCTAGATCAACGCAACGCAAAATAACAAAAACAACCCGAGATTTTTATTTAATACCAAAGCTAAATTAACTAAAAACAAGAAAATAAATATAGCACCCTTAATATTTGGTTGAATGTCCATTAGCAAATTTCATCTTTAGCAAATACTTTTGGTGGCCATTAATAAACTTGTGGCAGACTCAGTTGGGAATTTAACCACTCTTCTTGGCAGAATTAATAGTTCAATAATTTTTTTTTGGTGCAAACCTGACTCTTAAGCAAGTACAGTAACACAATAAGCATAATCATTTAACTTCTATCTCTGCTTATTAATTGATTTATCTTTTTTTGTGTTTGTTTTAGGCTTTTGATCCCAATCACAACACCCAGAATCCCCTTTACCCTCCTACATCTAGCTTTGCTCCAGCTCAACCTCCTCAGTGGAGTGGTGCTCCCTACAACCAACCTGCTCCAGCTGTATGAGTCTGCTTCATTTCTTAATATCTTACTTTGTCCTCCTGTTTTGTCATTTTTCCTGGTTAGAGTCAAATATCTACAATAAGAAGTGTTCCTCTTTTGTGCCTGTCTCTGTACTTGCAGGGTTTTTTTTTTCCAGTTGTGTACAATGCTCCTTCTGGCCCTGATCCAGTAAAAGCAGAAATAAATCCTACAGCTCCATTCCTCACAGCTCCACAGTCTGAGGTACTTCATTCAAAACTTCACATACAGTACGGACAATGAAACTGAAACACTTGCCAATTTAGTGTTGGAGGTTTCATGGCTAAATTTGACCAGCCTGGTGGATTGCACATTCCACCAGTAAGAGCAGAGTGTTAAGGTTTAATTAGCAGAGTAATAGCGCAGTTTTGCTTAAAAATATTGCAATGCACACAACATTATGGGTGATATATCAGAGTTCAAAGGAGGACAAATTGTTGGTGCGTGTCTCGCTGGCGCATCTGTGACCAAGACAGCAAGTGTTTGTGATGTATCACGAGCCACAGTATCCAGAGTAATGTCAGCATACCACAAAGAAGAACGAACCACATCCAACAGGAGTAACTGTGGACGAAAGATGAAGCTGTCTGAAAGGGATGTCCGTGTGCTAACCTGGATTGTATTCAAAAAACATAAAACCACAACTTCCCAACTCACTGCAGAATTAAATGTGCACCACAACTCTCCACCAACACTGTTTACCAGGAGCTCCACAGGGTCAATGTACATTGGAGAATGGGATGGGGCTAATGGTTCCTATTAAAATGGTTATAATGACTCCTCTTATAATCATTTTTCTCCAGAAAACAGTCTAACATTGGCTTGGCAATCTCACAGTGTATACCCAGGAAAATAAAGGAGCTTGACAAAATACTACAATGTCTGAGTCTTGCACAGACCTGTCCCTTTTCACTGGAAACTTAATTCTGGCAATTTACAGGGCCAGCACACATTTGGAGCCTGTTATCTCTAAAAAGTTGAGCTTTTTACTCTGATTCCTGCATTTATTTATATATTTGAAAAGAACAAAACAAATCTCAGTTGCTTCCGTCTGTATGTAAAGACCTGTTTGTAAATGAATATTTTCATAACATATTGAGACTACAGGAAAAGAATTGGAATCTAAAGATTTTAGTTTGAATTTATGAATTTCTTTTTAAAAGTGCATATAATTCACCATTGATAATTTTGATTTTTGAGCCAAAGCTCATGTTGCTCTCTGTATGGAGTTTCTTTTGGTTGTGAATCCTATTCAGGATATACTCCCTACAAACACAGACACACACACGCACACACACACACAAACCCATATTATTGCTGCTCTTGATAACTGTGTCTTTAAAGTATTATCTAGTAGTCTGGATAAAGTACTGTATAATGAAATTTGTGTGTTGACAACATATTACTTATTATTAGTATTGTTTTCATGAAAGGAGAAACATAGCACTTATATAGCACAAACCTTTGCTTTGGTTAAATTTGATTTTAAATATAAATGACTTTTAGATTCTGCCAAATGTAATTTTCTCAATGGTGGTTCTTTTTTTCTGATTTTTTTTTCTCTGGAAGTCACTCTTACCTTTGAAGTGGGTTAGGTAGGTCATGTTCCCAGGGGAATTTTGTATGATCTAAAGTAATGTTCTGACATGCTCATTTTGAGTTTTGCATACTTAACAAAAGTAGTGTCTAGTCACGCTAGTGAATAACTGCAAATACAAGAATCAACAGAATAAGCCATGGAGAGAGAAGAAATGTGGATAAGAAGTGTTTATTTAAAATATTTACTCTACATTTAAAGACAGCAAACATTTTTTCACTAAGAATTTATAGCAGAAGACTTTTGTGTAACTACTGTACTTTGTCATATTCATCAGATAACGATTGAACATTTTTAGATAAGTATGCAGACATCAGGATATGCTTAGGATATTCTCAGGATATATCAGATTCTAAAGGTAACTTATGAAACATATGCGTACTGTATTTATGTAGTATTGGATCACTGGAGAAATCGCATAGTTTTGGTGGTTTGCATAATGTGTGATGGAATTTACAGAGACCCTAGAAATTTAAGGTTTAACTGTATATTAACTGTATATATAAATTATATGTATTTTCATAGACAAAATCCTGGGCCAGTACTTTGGATTGTACTTGTACCTATAAGGGAGCTGGGGTATAATAAAGTGTTTAGAATCATAGAGATAGAGCAACACGTGCATGATGAGAGGGGAACTTTGCACATCATTCTGCTTATGAATGGACTTTGCTTTTCTATTTCAATTACATTTCACTTCCATTTTTTTACTTGTCAATTTTTTATTTTGCTAAAAATTTTCTATATTTTCTATATTTGTATAATTTTTATTATATTCTACTTCATTTTGTATAGTCTTTATTTGAATACTCTTTTATACTTTATTTTAAAGTATAAAAAATTATACTTTAAATATAAAGTATATTTATATTATAAAAAGAATTTTATTATATTCTTTTTTCATATTTTACATACTTTATTTTAATACTCTAGTTTCCTTTTTTAAATTTAAGGTCATGGGAGGTCGTTCAAGCATTTCACTGCATATCATACTGTCCATGACTGTGTATGTGACAACAAATTAGGAATGAATTTGAAAAATTTGAATTTGATATAATTAGCAAGGATGCAGAAATTTGGGGTACAGAGGGTTGAGAACCACTGCTCTACATCTTCATGACAAACTTGTTAGGTCCAACACATTTAATTGCTTATCATATTGATTTCCCCCATGAATAGAGACTTTTGGGACACCTGGTAGTATTTTTTTAGTTTGCATATCAGATGTAGTATTTTCATTTTTTTTTTCTGTTTTCAGTAGTTTTGGCAATTTGCATTTAATAGTAATTGCATTTTAGTAATTGGCATTTGTGATTGATGTGAACTCATGCAATGTTGAAGTCATCCACTGTAAGTATAAGAAAACTGCCTAAACAAATCATAATGTCATGAATGAGAATGTTCATTTTTCAAGATCTCTTTTGAATTAAAACTGTTTATCATGTGGGATGTTTAGCATTCCAACAATGTAAAACAACTTTGTCCCTGCATATAAGGTATATAGCTACATTATATCACCAAAAGTATTCACTCAACCATTCACATAATTGAATTCAGGTGTTCCAATCACTTCCGTGGTTACAGGTGTATAAAATCAATCACCTAGGCATGCACACTGCTTCTACAAACATTTGGGAAAGAATGGTCGCTCTCAGAAGCTCAGTGAATTCCAGCGTGGTACCATCATAGGATGTTCAATAAGTCCAGTAGTGAAATTTTCTCACTCACAGTCAACTGTTAGTGGTATTATAACAAAGTGGAAAGGCAACTAAAATCACAGGGTTGAGTGAGCAGATGCTTGCCGCTGTTGCTCTTGGCTTGCTCATTACACATAAAATTTAATTGAATTGAAAAGTGCACGCTCATGATTGGACATTGCTTTTCTATTTCAATTACATTTCAATTACATTTTATTACTTTTCTTAAAAGTTTTCTATATTTTCTATATTTGTATCATTTTTATTATATTCTTATTTCGTTTTGTATATTTTGTATATTCGTTTTGTGTACAGCCTTTTTCCACCTTAGAAATATTGCCAAGCTTAGGAACATTTTATCTGTATCTGATGCAGAAAAGCTGGTTCATGCATTCTTGACCTCCAGACTGGACKACTGTAATGCATTACTGGGTGGCTRTCCTGCATCCTCAATTAACAAGCTACAGTTAGTCCAAAATGCAGCTGCCAGGGTTCTCACTAGATCCAGAAAATATKATCATATAACCCCAATATTATCATCCCTGCACTGGCTACCTGTTCAGTTTAGAATTAATTACAAAATAGCATTACTTRCGTACAAGGCTCTAAACGGTYTMGCTCCMACATACYTAAMCAGTCTTCTGATAYRYTACAATCCACCRCGCTCCTTAAGATCAGAAAACTCTGGACTACTGGTAGTTCCCAGAATATCAAAATCTACAAAAGGAGGTACGGCATTTTCATATTTAGCTCCAAAACTTTGGAATAGCCTTCCAGACAGTGTTCGGGGATCAGACACAGTTTTCCAGTTTAAAAGTAAACTCAAGACGCATTTCTTTAATCTGGCATACACATAACTTATCCCATAACCTCATACTCCAGTACATTTATCCTGAATGGCAACTATGCTAATTCTTTTCACCTGCTCTTTATTTTTCCACCCATCCCAAGGCATCTGGAGATTGTGCCAGCTTCAGTAGACAGAGGCCGACCCTGCGAGGTTCCTGAGGCATCCAGAGAAGGACCTGCTCCAACTGGATTCTGCTTCATGATGGTTTGGAACTACACATGCTGCTCCTGAGCTCCCAGTGATCCAGACCCCCATCTGCCCTCTGCACCTGCTGACTCATCCCTGAGCTGAACTGGACTTTGTGTTAATTTAAATTAACTTCTGTTATATCAAACTTTCATCTGCATAACACACATGATGTTATACAATTTCTGTTATCTGTTATCACCCAGATGAGGATGGGTTCCCTGTTGAGTCTGGTTCCTCTCAAATTTTCTTCCTATTGCCATCTCAGGGAGTTTTTCCTTGCCACTGTCGCCGTCACCCTTGGCTTGCTCATCAGGGACAATCTCATTATCTAGTCACATTTTTCTCACACATATATACATTTCCATAAGTCTTCTTTTCATTTTCTTTTCATTTCTGTGAAGCTGCTTTGAGACAATGACCATTGTTAAAAGTGCTATAGAAATAAAATTGAATTGAATTCTTTATTTGAATACACTTCTTTTTTATACTCTATTTTCTTTATCATATTCTCATTCCATATTTTACATACTTTATTTTCATACTCTATTTTCCTTTTTTTTTATTTATGGATGGTCATTCAAGCAGTTCACTGCATATCATGCAGTCTATGACTGTGTATTTGACAAAAATTTGTAAATTAATTTGATATAATTAGCAAGGATGCAGAAATTTTGCAGAGAGCAATGCAGAGGTCGCCAACTTTCTAGTCAATAACTACAGAACTCCAAACTTCATGTGGCCTTCAGAATAGCTCAAGAACAGTGTGTAGAGACAGCTTCATGGAAAGGGTTTCCATGTTTGAGCAGCTGCATCCAAGCTTTACATCAGGTGCAATGCAAAGCATTGGATTTAATGGTGTAAAGCAAGCCACCACTGGACACTAGAGCAGTGTAAAGTTTGGTGGAAGAGGGAGGGCATTTTGAACAATTTCATGCTCCCAACTTTGTTGAAACAGTTTGGGGATGGCTTCTTTTTTGATGACTGCGCATCGGTGCACAAAGCAAGGTCCATAAAAACGTGGATGAGAGAATTTGATGTGGAAGAACTTGACTGGTCTGCGCAAGGTCTTGACGTCAACCCAATAGGACACATTTGGGATGAATTAGAGTGGAGGCTGCAAGCCAGGCCTTCTCGTCCAACATCAGTGTCTGACCTCACAAATGTGCTTCTGGAAGAATGGTTAAAAAAATCCCATAAACACATTCATAAACCTTGTAGAAAACCTTCACATAATTCCATCCCCTTCCCATAGTTGAAGCTGTTGTAGCTGCAAAGGGTGGGCCAACATAATATTAAACCCAATGGAGTAAGAATGGGATGTTACTTAAGCTCACGTGAAGTACATGTAGTGAATCTCCTAAAGTTTCATATTTTCATATGATTTTGGTAAGAAGCTGATAAATCCATATTTCTTATATATTCGAATGATTGTACCTTAAGAGAAGAGGAAACTATACATCCTAAGATTTTCTAGATGTACTTTTATAAAACTATGCTAATAATAAAAAAGGGTTATATCTATATGACCAAATATTCTCAAATGCAGTTAGAAGGTGTTATATCAACACTCTGGGTATAAATTCTATACTAGAGATTTTGCTGTGTGCATCTGAAGCTATGTCTTTTTCCGCAAGTTCTTTCTCAAGATATTCCTACTTCTTATAAGATACACAGTGACAGAACATTATACACCCATTAATAACTTAACATGCTTATACACACATTAATCAAATGCACTCACACCAATGCAAAAGTAATGAATAAAACTGTATTATACCACTGTGCTATTGAATTCTTAAATATGATTGGTTAAAAGGTGTTGATTCATTTTCTATAACACTAGCGTGGACAGCAGTGCCAGCTGCAAGGCACATGATACATTTATATTAACTATTAAAATATATATATATATATATATTGTTGAGCTCATTCACAGAGGTTGGGCCAACCTTATAATCAGTAACTCAGAGCCTTAACTTAATGAGCCACCACTGCCTCAGTTAAATAACTATAATTAAATTAATTGTTGCCTATATTTACTAGGTGACTCATCTATTTCCATAATAATAATACACAAAACAATGGTTGTAATACCCAGAAGCTCCGAAGCTTGTATCGAGCAGAAGGGGGCGTATACAAATGAAGCGTTGCCCTGAGAGTCACGTGACCAAGAACAAACGAAGCCTCGCGTTTGCCGGAATCAAGTGACCGACTCGTTCGGCGCTTACGTAAAGGCTCGTGCACTCTTCAGCTAATTTTCAAAGATTCAGAGATGTTGAATATGTGCATAAACATTTCCTAGGATAGTGATCCTGCATGTACATATTAATTGTGCTTGTAATGTTACGATCTAGCTGCTACACAAACTTTGTCCACTAGATGGCAGTACAACGAGCCCTTGAATGAAGCTTCATGAATGAACCTTTGTTGAAACTATTGGCTGGGAAGCCAATTTAAAACAATTAAAAATAAATAAATAAATAAATAAAACTTCGACGAAGATGACCATAGTGCTGAAACACATAAATAAATAAATGAATAAATAAATAATAAAACAATAAGAGTGTTTTATTCCACACATACTGCCAAATAAAAATTCACTGTAGCAGTAGTCAACAAACAAACAAACAAACAAAAATGTAAGGACAGTACAACATTAAAAAGTTAAAGCATACACTAAAGTGCAATTTTTATATTTTTACTTTTATTATTTCACTTTGAATATTTTATATTTATATTTTAAATCATTCATTTAAAATCATGTGCTGTGTTGTGTACTATTGTGCTACCAGGATGTTGCGTGCAGAAGCTTCAGGGTTTCTGGAGGGTTGACCTGTTGGAAGAAGTGCATTTTCATTTTCATACTTCACTGTATGTCCAGTAGTGTTGTTGTTGGTGGTTTTGGATTTAATGCATTTTTTCTTTATCTTATTCCCATAGCAGCAGAAAACTATGAGTGGTATAAAAAGCAACAGTAGCAGAGCCAACAGAGGATTCCGTTCATCTGTATAGAGAGAAAGAGAAGAGTGGGAAAGCACTTTTAGATAGGTAGTGAGTCAGCAGCAAAAAAAAAAAAAAAAAGATGACTATAATGATTTTTTTGTATTTTGATTTGTGACCATCACAAACATAATATTAATAATTTTAGTATAAAACACAAAGAAATAAATAAAATATGACAAAGCTTGCTGTAATTAAAAAAATGTCACAATTAGCACCCTGAAGTTGATTATTTTTCATTAACAGCATGTCTCAAGGACTTTTATTCCTATTATTTCAATTTACCAATTATATATTTTTAATATCCAGGCACCTACATTTATGAAAATCATTCAAATAGCTGGAGAAAGTACATAGAGCAGAGAAAAATGTTGACATAGAAATGACAACTGAATGTTTAAGTACAAATGGACAGAAAAGTTTTTCATCAACTTATTCATTTGTTTGATGGCAAGCAAATATTCATACATTTATAAAAATTCTAAATTCTGGCATAGAAATATTTTAGTTGCGGGAACTTACAGATAAAGTTTGGTGTAATGACCTTGACCATGCGATCTTCATGATCAAAAAGTGTGTAGTTGCCCATATCAGTCACATCAATGTTGAGCACCTGGATTTCGCTGCTAGTAACCAGGATACGTTCTGAAAAGTGATTTGAGTTGCCCACAGGTGAGCCGTGCTCCACCAGAGTAATGTTTGAGTCTTGGTTGGTGAAACGCAATGTCACGCCATCTTTTGCAAGGCCATCCAGAAAAATGCTGAGAGTCTTACCAACTACACAATCCTGAATATGGGTTGCACCTTTTAAGAAAATCACAAAATCTAATATTAAAGTTGATACAAAACAAACAAACAAACAAACAATGAAAAGAAGGTAAATAAAAATGTACAAAACATAGGAAGTCACTTACAGACAACATCCAGTTTATAAATAGAAGACTCTTTGTCCTTGTAGTTCCATCGTGTGTAGGTTCCTTCATCATTAAATGTTACATTATGAATTATATAGTCCCTTTTATAACCTGATCCTTTAACATATTTCCTTGCGTTCAGATCACATCTGGGCCAGAGAACAGATTGCACTTTATTCACTGAGCTAAACTCTAGCTTCTTAAACCAAATTGGCAGATTAATACGCAAGTCCTCTCCATGCTTCAGTTTCAATTGGGTGGTCTGAAGGTCACAGCCTAAGAAGAGGGGAAGCATATACATAAACAAATGTTTCAAGTTTAAAATGAAAGACATGAAGCCTTAGATAATGTAGATAAAGATATGTCACTTTAGGCTTTTTTGAATTATGGTACAATAAGAGAACAGCAACATCTATCCATCTCTCTTCAGTGCTAATCTTTTCTATCAGACCCCCAGCTTATAAAACTATTTAACAAACAATTGCTTCATACAGCCTTTAAAACTTATGAATATGGCAACAACTACATGAAATACATTAACAAGAAGTCTTAGAAAGGATCAGGACAAATTGGACTGCTTTTTCTGTGACGCCCATACTCTTTAGTTAAACCCATGGAAAATCACATTCATTATTTTTTCAATATATTTCCCAGCCGAATGCTTAATCCAAGGTTTTCTGTTTGTCATCACTGGTCTATACATTTCCTTAACAGGAAGACATATTATGAACATTGCTGTATTAACTGACCACAGTAAGCATCACAACTTCATGTTTATTATGACAAACTAGTTGACATCTGCTCTAAAAAAATCTGTCACCAGTTTTTTAAACTATATTTTCCAATTTCATTGGATAGATTTGAATGAATATTTCTTTATTGTTAATTAAAATTGCATCTGATAGCTTGCTTATCAAGCTTTATATTTGTGGTCCAATTATATTGTGTATAATTCTGTCTTGGTCTCTAAGACGATATTTAATATGCCTACAAATTAATTTACTGATGTCTTATCACTTTCATTAATATAGTAAGAACTTCAGCAACTCACCACCCATGATCAGAGTCAGGATCATGACCGTATTGTTCTCACGGTCACTGAGTGTATATTTCCCCACATCTGAACCATCAACAGTAAAAACCTGAATGTTTTTGGTAGTTACTTGTATTCGTCCCCAATACCCAGGTATTTGGTTGTCCATAGGCAAGCCATGCTTCACCAGAGTGTGGTTGAAATCTTTGCTGGAGAACTGTAGTGTAACATCATTCTTCGAAAGGCCGTCCAGGGAAATGCTAAGATTTTTGTCAGGCATACAACCCTGGATTCGTCTTTTAGCTTCAAAAACAATGAAGAGATGCACCGTTAGACTTACAATTAGATAACAAGTTATAATTAAGGGAGCAGTTTTAGAAAAAATTCAACAAAGATCCTGATAGAGGGAACATAAATGTAAGGAGGTATACAAGAGAAAAACTTACAGGTAACCTTCACTAAATGGATTGTTGTTACTTTGTCCCAGAAGTTCAACTCTGTGTAGTTTCCCTGGTCATCAAATGTGACAGACTTAATTATGAAGCGTTTCTCTTCTCCTGATTTTACCACTTCTCCCTTTTTGGCTTGGCTACTTCCGGACCAGATAATAATCGACTGCAGATTTTTTGTCGATGTAAACTCTAATTTCTGTGTCACACTTGACAACATGATGCCAAGTTGCTGGCCATATGTTACTTCTAGATGATTGAGTGTACTAAGAGGCTCTAAGGAGACAAAAAAAAAAGAGACCAAAACAAAAAAAACAAATAACAGAACTTTAAATTGTTTGGCAGACATAATGATGCTTATCACTCCTTACATGAAAAATCCACCCTGAATGACTTGGATATTAACCTTTATAAATAACTTTAATATCTCTTTAATTCACTCATTGCCTATACCAACTTATCCTGTGTACAGGGTCTAAGTGGGACTGGAGACTATCCCATTGAGTCTTAGAGCATGAGATGGGGGTGTCCATTGCAGAGCACACACATACACGCACTCATTTAATTCAATTCAATTCAATTCTATTTGTATAGTGCTTTTTACAATTAACATTGTCGCAACGCAGCTTTACACAATCAGTATAATTATTTAAGTTTGTATGAAATCTCAATGTCTATGAATTAAAATGACGAGGACGACGGCGATAGTGGCAAGGAAAAACTCCCTGAGATGGCAGTAGGAAGAAACCTTGAGAGGAACCAGACTTAACAGGGAACCCATCCTCATAATAAGGTTTACCCACTAGGGGCAATTTGGGAACGCCAATTAACCTAATCTGCATGTCTTTTGACTGTGGGAGGAAACTGGAGCATCTGAGGAAAACCCGCCAAGCACAAGGACAATATGCAAACTCCACACACACAGACTTGAGGTGGGAATCAAACCCAGACCCTGGAGGTGCAAGGCGACAGTGTTAACCACTAAGCAACTGTGCCACTTACTGTACCATCATACCTCAGATTTTAAATGTTAAATCGTTTGTGCGACCAAAGATTAATTTTGGTAATTCCATGTTTAAGTTAATATTTTAAAATGTCTTTCTTCAATATGTTCATCCATTTTGTCTTGACAGTCATTACACATTAACCATAACTCCTTCATCATCTATACCTAAAGTAACTGATGCAGCAGCGCTTTAATCTTTCAGTGTGTACAGAACAGCTAACACATCCTCAGCTCTGTATTCTGCATAAACAGACCAGGTTGACTTTCACCTTTCACACCACTGCCACCATCACACTGAGCTAAGTGTCCAGCATGCACTGAGTTACACACCTACATAAAAGTCTAGAAACTTAAGTCCAGCATTTGCTGTCTTCACTACTTCTATTCGAGATTTCCTATCAATATGATATATGAAAAATGAAATTGCATTAACTTGCTTTTTATTTTTTTAATGAAAAAAGTGAAACTTGATCACTAAGCACATCAGAAATATATGAATAAAAATGTCCTTAACATACGTCCTTTAATTAAAAACTGGAACAATGTCGGAATATGTGTTTTTTACTTGCACTTATTAAAAACAAAAACAAGTAGTACTACTTTTTGTAAGATCAAGGTTCAGAGGTAAACAGGTAGAGTTGTTTACATAACTTGTACTTGTACCTCTACTACACTATGATTGATGCATTCTTTCAGAGGAATTCTTGTGAATACATGTGAATGAAAAAAAAATTAAATAAATAATCTTACCAGTTAGAAAATGAGCAGTCATAAAATTACTAGCTAAGAGTAGAATCCAAAACTCCCACATGTTCATTGGAAAACCTGTTACACCATGAGAAAGAATGTATCAGTATGAGGGTGAGCTTTTCATGCCCAAACCTGAAAGACAAAAAACAGCCCAAAGCATTTACACAGCCTGCTCACTGGTATAATATAATGATAAGCCGCCATGTAAACATTTTCACGGTGACCTCTTTTATGATATACCTTTACACACCAGCTAGCAAAATTAAAGTTTTAGTGAAGTTCTAAAGTTTCTATGTAAAAAGGAAAAATATGTACATTGGTACAATGAATACTAACAAGGACATGCAGGGAAAAAAACATTTACATAACGTGTAGTTCAACTGAATACAGTCTACACCCACATGCAATATGCAAATGAACAGAATAATGGAACTTTTTTTTTTAACAGCACAAACTTTCTGCTAGCTGTAGTCTAAAGCAACTGCAAATTATAACACATTAATACTGGCTTGCCATCCGATCACAACAACCTCCGATAGTTCACTGTTTGCACCACTGCTCTAACAAGACATACAGTATAATTTCTACATGAACTCTTGAAATTTTTACTTACTTGGGATTTCGTCCATCTAGTGTAGAAGCAGGAAATGGGTTTCTTTTCTAACTAAGACATCTGTAATATGTAAATTGATGGCTCCCGACAAGAAAACATTCCAAAGTATTAAGGTCGTCATGCACAGACCTGTCTACTTTCGCTGGAAGACTTATCAAACCGGCTAAATAGGACGTAACGTGCCAATGTGTAATCAAGGCAGAGATACACCCTGGGTGGGGTATGGCACATACACGTACACACAATTTGTGTTTGGATTATGCCAGCAACACCTAACGCAGTACATAGAACAGGCTGGCAGAGAGTCTTTATGAGCTACAGTAATAATAAATTGTTCTCAATAAATAATTACAACATTTTTTTTTACTTATCTATCAGACACTGAATGAGTCCGACACCCTAATACATTTGTTTCACTATTAACTATACAAATCATTATGCACAATTTAGCAACATTCCAAAATAGAGAACAAATAAAACATGTTTGTATGCAGAGACTCAAAATATACAAAACATCAGAGTGATATAGATGGCTTTTAATGTAGCCTACCTCATTTGAAATTTACATAAAACTCATGATGTCACCTCAGTGAAAGTTAACCAGAATTCCTCCACAATGATGTAAAAAACTGATAGTCATAAAGGAAATGATTTCTTCAGGTTATTGCTACTAAAGGTCGATCTACCAGTGAATCATGGGGATACTTAGAATTGCCCACTTTTTTTTTCTTTAAGGCTGCATTTTTGTTAAATAAACAACAGTTATATGTATGTACATCTGAGGTACTATTATAAGGAAGTTTATCTGAGGTTGTATTTACCTAATACTGAGACCTGGTTGGATTTTTATGATGATTCAGATTCAGCTGGAGGCGACATGGTGGAGTAGTGATTAGCACTGTCACCTTGCACCTCCAAGGTCGGGGTTCGATTCCTGTCTCTGTGTGCATGGAGTTTGCATGTTCTCCCTGTGCTTGGTGGGTTTCCTCTGTGTACTCTGGTTTCCTCCCAAAGACCTGCAGATTAGGCTAATTGGCATTCCCAAATGTATTTTTATATTATTTTGAACAACTTCACACAACTAAAAAACAAATGCAAAAATTTGCCTGTGAAACTATATAGTACAGAATTTATTAACAATATTACAGTATAAATTAACTGTGGTTTATTTGATGCTAAATATTAATGTGATTTTTTAAAATTGCATTGCTGTACAAAGTTAAAAGTGAGCAATTTGCCCTATTTCGCCCTGGGGTGGCTGCCCATGTTACCCATATGTACAGCCGTGTCTGATATTGTCTTTCCACAAGGACCAAGATGCTCACCTTTGACACAGTTCCCAAGAAGGACAATGCTGGAGCTCCCCCTTGTGCTGTATGTAGGAATATAAAGTGTTAGTGTACAGTCGTGGCCAAAAGTTTTGAGAATTACATAAATATTGGAAATTGGAAAAGATGCTGCTTAAGTTTTTATAATAGCAATTTGCATATACTCCAGAATGTTATGAAGAGTGTTCAGATGAATTGCATAGTCCTTCTTTGTCATGAAAAATAAACTTAATCGCCAAAAAAAAACTTTCCACTGCATTTCATTGCTGTCATTAAAGGACCTGCTGAGATCATTTCAGTAATCATCTTGTTAACTCAGGTGAGAATGTTGATGAGCACAAGGCTGGAGATCATTATGTCAGGCTGATTGGGTTAGAATGGCAGACTTGACATGTTAAAAGGAGAGTGATACTTGAAATCATTGTTCTTTCATTGTTAACCATGATGACCTGCAAAAAAAACGCGTGCAGCCATCATTGCATTGCATAAAAATGGCTTCACAGGCAAGGATATTGTGGCTACTAAGATTGCACCTAAATCAACAATTTATACGATCATCAAGAACTTCAAGGAAAGAGGTTGAATTCTTGTTAAGAAAGCTTCATGGTGTCCAAGAATGTCCAGTAAGCGCCAGGATCGTCTCCTAAAGAGGATTCAGCTGCGGGATCGGAGTGCCACCAGTGCAGAGCTTGCTCAGGAATGGCAGCAAGCAGGTGTGAGCGCATCTGCACGCACAGTGAGGCGAAGACTTTTGGAAGATGGCCTGGTGTCAAGAAGGGCAGCAAAGAAGCCACTTCTCTCCAAAAAAAAAACATCAGGCACAGATTGATCTGCAAAAAGTATGGCGAATGGACTGCTGAGGACTGGGGCAAAGTCATATCCTCGGATGAAGCCTCTTTACGATTGTTTGGGGCATCTGGAAAAATGCTTGTCCGGAGAAGAAAAGGTGAGCGCTACCATCAGTCCTGTGTCATGCCAACAGTAAAGCATCCTGAGACCATTCATGTGTGGGATTGCTTCTCATCCAAGGGAGTGGGCTCACTCACAATTTTGCCCAAAAACACAGCCATGAATAAAGAATGGTACCAAAACACCCTSCAACAGCAACTTCTTCCAACAATCCAACAACAGTTTGGTGAAGAACAATGCATTTTCCAGCACCATGGAGCACCATGCCATAAGGCAAAAGTGATAACTAAGTGGCTTGGGGACCAAAACGTTGAAATTTTGGGTCCATGGCCTGGAAACTCCCCAGATCTTAATCCCATTGAGAACTTGTGGTCAATCCTCAAGAGGCGGGTGGACAAACTCCTAGAAGTGATTATGAAAGAATGGGGGCTATCAGTCAGGATTTGGCCTAGAAATTGATTGACAGCATGCCCAGTCGAATTGCAGAGGTACTGAAAAATGAAGGGCCAACACTGCAAATACTGACTCTTTGCATAAATGTCATGTAATTGTCGATAAAAGCCTTTGAAACGTATGAAGTGCTTATAATTATATTTCACTACATCACAGGAACAACTGAAACAAAGATCTAAAAACAGTTCAGCAGAAAACTTTGTGAAAACTAATATGTCATTCTCAACTTTTGGCCACGACTGATGCTTAATTGAAATGGTGGTCTCTTAAATTTTTTTTTTTACCTAGGAATCTGTGTGGGGTGGCCAAATCCATATTACAGCCTTGGCCATATCACACAGCTTTGATATTCATTAATTGATTGTGCAATGAAGGTTAGACTGCATGGACAATCCTCTGTGGTATTCCATAATAAATAATACTGTACCATGCACTTATTTTCCAAGTGCTACAATGTGAAAATTGTCTCTCCCAAGCAATCATTTCAGAGCTCCTTTCAGGTTAATGATCATAAATTCTACACCTTATAAGACCAGACTAACATACCTTAGTCCTACTTATGGCAGTGTGGACAGGTGCACAGTCCTGCTGGAATATTAAATGAGCATCTCCTTAAAGCTGTTAAACTGTGGGTTATCTTCACTGCTATTTTATTTATAATGACATTCCTGAGATACTGTAGACCTTCTGTCTTAAAATGTCAGTTTGGTTATTTTAAAATCCCAGTAACATGTTTTTCCAGACACAACCCGTTGATATAAAACAGGAACACTATATTTGTTGATGAAACAGATAACTACTTGAATATTCAAGGGTCTGAACCCAAAGTCTAAGATCTAAACCCAAAGTAACTGCTGAAGTGCGGATTATCTTTAGGGAATTCAAAATTTTAAATCTTGCCACTGGGTTAGCTGATTTATGCTTTAAAAAAATTATACATTGAATGAAAACCTGCAAAGTACGTAAACTTAATACAATGGAACCTTGGATTTTTAATAACTTTTTTTGCAAACATTTTGTTTTTAACTAAATAAATGAGGTCTTGACATTCAGGTAGTATTTGCTTTGTCTGCTGAGCTCACGTGATCACAACTGAACTAGTGGTACTTCTATCTCGTGCGTGCAGCTGAATTGTGGGTAATCGCTGGACCTTTGAAAAATATCAACTTTACTAAATTGATTTCAGTCAAAGTGACTGCAGAAGCTTCATGAGAATCTCAGATGAACTTTGGAATGTGTTTTTGCATGGAACGAGGGTTATGGAATTTGCTCCATTTACTTTTACATTGGACTTGCAGTCTGGGTAACAAATTTCATGGTCTGAATACAGAGCTGGAAAACTTATACATCACAGGATCTATGGTAATGAACTTTGAAAACAGACTTTAAAAAATTATCTATCCCCTTAAGGAACTCAATTGAATCAGTAAACGAATGAATATGTACTTTTATAAAATAATTCAAGTTTAATTCTACAATATTCAATCTGTTTATGCAGTGTTTTGAAACAATGAAATAAAGTGTGAGAACGTTTTTTTTTTACAAAATTACATAAATATATAAATATATTTAAACCACAACCAATCAAAGAGTGTTTAAACATAAGAAAAGACAGGATAAACATTTGCCCAATGATAAAAAAGTCAGCCCAATGTCCACCTGTAAAATCCACATCTATCAAAATCATTACTAGAGCAGTTTCATATGTTTTTGTTATTTCACTGCTCCATCATGTCTGTCGCTCACTGTATGGAGAAACATGTCTTTGGAAATGCACACATCCACTCAGATTCAAAATCCCTGTTCCTTATGGATAGAAAGCCCAGGTTAACACAAGTCGCATAGTTTCTTTAAATTTAAAGTCTCTCATTCTTCTTTTCTCTTCTTCTCCATCTCCCTTAGCTGTTTCTCCAGTGCTCTGACTTTTTGCTCCAGGTGGGCAGTGGCATCTCCACTCCAAAATGAAGGTCCAATTCCCAATAGGATGCAAGCAAAAACCAGGCCTCCTAGTCTCATCGCTGTGGTTTCGGCACTGGCTTCACCATCACTCACAATCATCCAAAATGCAGCAATGGCAAAGACAACTTTTAGTAAAAAAAAGGTTCGTCTAAAAACACTTGCCAGCAAACAAACTGCCAACGACAACAGCCAGTATGCGAGCACAGCCAGCAAAGCCCATTGAACCACAAAGACCACACCTTCAGGGGTGAAGCGTTTTTCAGGCATCTTGACTATACAAAAAAAAGTAAAATCTGTTAGCTTTTTATGTTTAACATGTGAGAGTTTCCGCAAGATGAGGTTGTGTCTATAAAAGTAATAAGTACATTTTTACAGTTTTTAGTTACTCATCAATTAAAATAGAAGTAACAGGGAATGAATGCACTTTCAGCTAAATCTTATTAAACATACACAATTCTAATTAAACAGATACAATTTATTTAATGTTAATTTACTTTTCACATTTCAAACAAAGACATGATGTGATGTAATTTATTAAATAAGAAGCTACTTTGTGCTTATCTGAAATTTCTTATCGATACTAACAGTAATAATACAATTGGTAAACTCACAATCAAGAAGATCTTCGATGTACGCTGCAACTACATTTAGAGCATGAGCTGTGGCCTGTGATGTCACTTTTACAGCATCTGCCATGGTCTGTTTAAAAAAAATACAGAAAACTCTGGCTTTCAAATAATCTCTGCTACTGTTAGGTTTAGATTTGGGTACAATAAGAAATCAACAGAGCTAAACAACTTGCAAGCAGAGTCAGTTATCCAAATTGGTTTTGATTAAGTATATTCTGAAATGATATAAAGGTTATGCCATTTAATATATTGGTCAGATAATTTCTCAGAATTGAAAATTCAATTACATTTTTTCTTCATTCAAAAGAAAAAAGGCAGAATGTGAACCTAAAACACTCTTACTACACCATAGTTCAATTTGACTGAAATAGTCTGCAATTAAAATAGAGACCACTTTATTAGGTACATCACCTTATATATTCATGAATGATCATATATTCAATTGTCCAGTTTAAGTGAATTTGTGCCCATCATATAATTCTGGATACATCTCGTTTTCGGCACATTTATTCTCAGCACATGCTATTAGTAGATTAAAAAATTCTAGACCTTCGAGATGAACTAACAAGTAAGATTGGGAATGAGAAAGTCAGTGTTTAAAATGCTTAATGTTCCCTTGCCTGTTACACCAAACGTCCACTGCCAGGTCATTGTCGCTGTTGCATTAAGACATTTTTAACACCCTAAAAATATCCGGACTACAATAACTTGATATACAGTACTAAGCCAGGGTTTGCATTCAGTAAATATGGATCTGGTAGGTGTCCTTCGGTATATTATGAGTGCACATATTAAAGGGGCAATTAATATAAATATGAACTGGTACTCGAGTGAAACTTAGTTTTGCTCGTCGGAAGATATGCTCGTGAGGGCTAATGAGACTGGGCAGAGGAACAGAGAAACACTTGGTCTTCTTACCTTTAGTAGTGTATCGACTGTTTGTTTACCTAAAAGGGAAACCAGATAGGAGTGAGCATCATCAGCCAGGCTCCTAACAGCGGAGTACATGGTCGAGACGGTTTCTGGCACAGCACACACCCGCTCACAATTCAGTGTGAACAAAATCAACACTGTTTTGACCAAAGTCTTCGCCATTTACAGCCTAAACTTCTCACACAATTAACAAAGCTTAGATTGTGTTTTCCCTTTTGTAATAATAAACCTCAGTATATTTCCTATAACTTCTAATAACTATCTATCATTCTCGTGGACAAAACCGGAAGTAATACAGTCGGCACTCGAGGAAACCGGAACTCCACGAGACTCGTCTCGGAAAAGTGAAGCGCTACAACGTTTGCTCAGTGTGGAAATACGACCAGACCTCTGTACTTTATAAAAAAGCACTCGAAGCACCTAAAACAACGGCAACACCGAGAACAAAAACCTAACATTGAGCCATGCACCCCTTTGGTAGACGCGTAGCACGCAGTCCAAGGCAGAATCCCAAACTGCTCCCTACTGTCCTTGATAAGTGCACTACATCAGGAATAACGCCATATACAGTGACTAGTGCACTTTATCTGCAATGTGGAGCAGTTTGGGATCTGGCCTTTGGTTTTACGGAATAAGAGGACGCTACATTGCAATCTATTTGCTACTGGATTTTATATATACATATATTATACTATATAATATGATAGTATTAATATTATATTAATATAATATACGTATGACGTATATTATATAAACATAATATTAAAAATATTATCAATGTAAGAGTGCATCTCAAATTAGAATATAGTTGTTTGCCTTTTGAGCGTGTTAAGACCTACAAAAAGCCATCGCCGTCCGGATGCACCGCACATCTTGCACACTTAACATAATATAACGTAATATACGCGACTTGCCCCCGCGGGGCTGATGTCAGTTTGGGCCTTAAATATTTGTCACGTCAACTGTGTGTGTGTGTGTGTGTGTGTGTGTGTACATAAGTGAGTGAGAGATGAGTGTGAGTGTTAACGTTTGTTATGTGTGTGATGTAGGTGTGTGTTTATGCGTGCGCGCGTGTGTGTGTGTGAGAGAGAGAAATGTGAGTGCGTGTGTGTGTAGAATAGGCAGCAGATGCTCAAAAAAAGCATCACACCATGATGTCACTGAATGTGATGTCACTGAACGTGCCACTCAATATAATGTAACACAATATAGAGAATACAGAAAGTTATTAACAACTTTTCGGCGTAAGTTTAAGGCATCGTCACGGCTGACCCGTTTGAGATATCAAAAATCCCTTTACAATTCTGCATCCTCAATGTTTTTTTAGATCACATAGGCCCGATTTGTTGGCGTATGATTTCTAAAAATCTTAATAAAGCTGTCAATTTGTTGTTCTCAGGGATACTTGCTACATTTGCTTGTCTTTCAGGAAACAGTCATTCTTGCTTCTATTACTAAGATGCTGTATAGGTATACAGTATACAGTAATAGTATACAGTAATAGGAATTTTCTCGGCTTGTTCATATCTCATAAAGCATTATAACAAAAGTTTAAGTATAATTTGTCATACCAAAGGATAAGAAAATATGAAAAAAAGGTAAAAAAAAAAAAAAGGTAAAGGTTAAGGCATTGGACTATTGATCTGAAGGTCCTAGGTTTAACGCACATTACCACCAGATTGCTACTGTTGTTAAGGGTGTCTACAGATTACTACTGCTCAGATGTATAACGAGATAAAAATTTAAGATGTTTTGTTCTCATTATCCAAAAAATGGTGAGTAAAAAATCTTTTTAAGGAGTTATCAATGTCAGAGGCATAAGAATGGCAAACAACCATTAATTTCTCATATAAATAATGAAAATACAGCACCAACTAATTAGCATAATAATCCTTAAAAACATTACACATATTTATGTTTACACATAGTATAAACATAAACGGTACACCAATTTGACTGGATAAGTGTATTAATGTAGCAGGGGATTATGTAGCTTTTACTCTCATAACTCTGTTCTGTAATTCTGTGCAATCAAACTGACTTTTTATAATTTAGGGGATTCTTATGAATACAAAATTTGAAAAATAAAAACATGTCCAAGACTTTACCAGCTAAATGCAGAATACCACACCCATCTATGTAAAAAAGAATGTGATAACAGGACAGATTAATTTCCATGCACAGACCTTTAAAAATGTATTTATAATATAAGAATATAAAGAACGCAACATATTTTCTCATAGGTTTCTTCCTAGTAAAAATAATTCTACTCATATCAGCATGTTAAATTAACCTGGTGTACCTCTATTTTGATAGATTGCACCTTCACACCACCAATTCATGTAGCCATTAAAATTAAGCATATAAATGACTTCACTTTGTTGAAGGGTAAACCTGTAACATGTCTGTGACACTGCATTGTAAAACATTGTGTCTCTTTTATACATGTACAACTAAGTAGATATAAATATATAAAAAAAATAACTTTATGGTAATAAGACACAGAAGAGAGGCATCATACCTTTAATGTTTGTTCAGACCCTACTCTCTGTTCACCATGCCTCTGCTGCCATAATCCCACTACCCAGCATTACACATTGTTACCATCCTCTCAGTGAAGGAGTTTCATCTATCTTATTTATAAAATTTATTTTAAATACGTAATATATTTTTCTATGACAACATGGTGGCATAGTGGTTAGCACTGTGGCTTTGCATCTCCTGGCTCGAGGGTACAGTTCCTGAGTCCTGGGTACAGTTCCAGGGGAGGGTACTCAGGTCTCCTTCCACAGTCCAATATCATGCAGGACATGTAGACTAAATACATATAGGCTTGTTGGCATTTCCAACTTGCCCATGGTGTGAAAATATGTGTTTGTGCCCGGCGATGGACTGACACACAATCCATGGTGTACCCCACCTCGTGCTGTGAGTTCCCTGGAATAGGCTCCAGGCCTATTGGTGTTTTCTTTTGCTTTTTCCTTCTTCTTCTGTGCTATTTTCACAAGTCCCTGCTTGCGCTCTGCAGATAATATATGTTGACTTTATCCATTATGTGACTGTGAGCTTAACTAACTGTAATCTCTTTCTTGCTCTCGCTCCCTCTCTTATCCTCTTTCAAACATCCTGTTCAAGTGCTTTTGTGGTGCCTCAGTATTCTGCATGAAACGAATGGAGGCCAAATTGGGGGTCATTGTTGTCATGCATTTAAGCTACAAGCAAAGGTAGTGAATGACGGACGAGATGAGAAAAGGAAAGGAAAGTTCTCCCTATCATGGAAGAGGGGTCTTACGTTTAGAGATGTGATGTGTGCAACATGCCTTATAAAATAAAATAAAAAAAATGTACATTTAGTAGCTAACCCACAGATAACTTATATAAAAGAAGAGAATACCAAGTGGACTTCATGCTAACTAAAATGGATTTTCTAGGATACCACACACATAGCTGACCATGTAGATGTCTGTCTGTTTGTTGGTGCATGCATCATGTAAAAACTACAGAACAAATTTTAATAGTGGTTTCAAAGGTGTATTTGGCCGAACTTTAGGTAACATAAAGGCTTTGTTTCATCACAATCAGCACACAGGAAAAAAAGATATGCTATTCTAAAATTAAAATGGAAAATGCCTTTATATCATACAAAATAGACCTTGGAAAAATCATTAGTTCATCTCAATTAAAAAAATAGTGTTGTAATTAGAAAAATAATAAGTATAAGTATGCAGTTAAATTTCACACAAAGTCGCAGGCACTTGTAGTAAAAAATATATTGGCAGGCAAGAATTAAGCAGCTGCAGACAGAAATGCATGAAAAGACGTGCACACATTTTACAGGAAAACTCATTAAACAATAAAACTATTTGTGTGTTCACTCCTGGCCAGACATTCTCTTTTATTCAAGTGGAAGGATGCCACATTACCCACTCACGCACAGTGGCTCAGAGATATTATGTCCTGTTTGTCCCTGGAGACATTTCATATACATTTACAGTATAGTTTAATCCCCTTCCTGTTTGATTGTTTTTTTTTCTCTGTCTTTTTTTATTATTATTTTTGCATGCAAAACCCAGATTTCCAGCTACATGTTTTTGAGTTTCTCTCCTTTCTTTTAAAAAAAATTTTTTTCCTTTCATATGTCTGGCATCTAGCCTTTCTTATACATATAAAGCTGGTTTGGAGCCAGGAAGGGGTGAGGTGGGTGGTATAGGGGTTTATAAGGGATTGATAAAGTGTGCAATGAAACACTACATGTTTACTCTGTTATATCCCTGTTTAAAATCAATAAAAATATTGCTGAAAGGAAAGGAAAACTATTTCTATGTTGTCACAAATAATGCAACATGCCATAGCAAGACATAAATCTAGTGAACCTTTTTAAAATGATGAAAGACTCAAGTATTCAAGCATTCAGATTAAGGTGTTCTATGTATTATGAATAATCTAAACAATTGCTAAATTAATTGTATTTCATGTGATCATGGACAATTGAAATTCCATTATGTTAATGCACTCATTTTCATAGGCTATGATTATCAGACTCCTTTGGCTAAGTAAGAATATGTAAACAGTATCACAAACACCACTGTAAAACCCTACTTCATACAAGCCACCAAATCACCTTCTGGTACTCTGGTTTGCAGTCCAAAGATATGCAAAGTAGGTTCACTGGTGATTCCAAACTACCTGTAGTGTGTGAGTGTATGTGTTTGTACCCTGCAATGGGTTGACACCCCATCCAGGGTGTATCCTGCCTTGCCTGGGATAGGGATGACCGGTATGGATAATTAATGTTTTCATGAAGAATTGGCCTTGCAGTTCCAGTACTTTTAGATTGGTGTTATTCCTAAAAAATCTCCAATGTTAACATTACCATGGTTGTGAGTCTGGCATCATCTCTGATCATCTTTCAGATTAAATAAGGTAAGCACTATTCCTCTGATGTCCAGCTTACTCCATATAATATCACTTAACCTTTGCCGACTCTGAAAAAGTTCTAAGGGAAAAAAAAAGTATGATAGCAGTATTTATTGAAAATACACTGTTATACACTACTACAAGGTTGAACAAGAAGCACACTACATGATATCTAGGGGTGTATTACCACCACTAGCAGTTATGTGTGGTTCACAAAACATTAGTTACATACTGTATATAACTAGGAACAGTTACATTATTTTTTATTCTCCACTGGACACAATGCTATTGAATTAGGTGTCTCTTCTCTCTGCAAGTATATTCCTTTCTATCAAAGTAAGCATGAATTTTTTTCAGCAATTTGAGCTCTGGGGCTTTTCAGTGGGATCAAGCAGGCTAGCATTAATGATCGAACAGGCTAGAATAAATGACTTTGGGTGGCCATGGTCCTGCCACCATTAATCTGGTATATATGGTGGATAAGTAATGTTATATGTATCTTTCTTCTCATAATGCATCAGGGACGTACAAACCCCTGGACATCAATCTGAAGTAAAACAAAAAGTGATTTATCAGCCCAGGCCATTTTCTTGCACTGCCCCATGGTCTGATGCTCAAGCATAGTCTGATGCGTACGCACCTTCATCCTGTCAGTGAGCATCTCGGATGGACGCGTGGATAACCCAAAGAACGTAACGCCTACGCCACCTAGTGGCAGAGGCATGAAAAAATGCAACATGATTATAAAACCTCTGGTTTTTCATTGAAATTCTCACCTGCCTAGCCTAGCTTGCACTTGAGAAAGGTGTTTTGTGTTATAGGGCAATTTTGATGGAATTCCTGTTTGGAAAAAAATATTTATTTACCATTTTAATAATATGCCTCAAATTATTATGGCCCTTGGCTATTGTGCAACAGTACCCCACATTATATTTAATGAAGTTCTTTAAATGAAAAAATTATTTTGCACTCTATATTTTTAAAATCACGTAAGTGTAATTTCCCAATGTCTCTTTACTCATGCTGTGTTTTGTTTACAAGAAAACAACAATGGTCTATTCTAAGGATACAGCATGCACAAAATGATTAAGCTACAAAAACCTATTTAAACTAAACTACGTTATAATGCGCTACACTTACTACGCTAATTTAGGATACTATACAAATATTATATAACTCAAATACATAAAAACGAATCAATACAATTTTTAACACAAAACATCTTTTCTAGCTGTAGCCACATAATTTCTTTTTCTAAAGTAGCTCCCAGTTTTTTCCACCTCATAAGCGGTTCATCACCTCCTTTAACAGCGGTTCGGGTGTCTGCTGTCTGAAGAAGGAAACCAATAGGAGTAAGCATCACCCCCAAGGCTCCTTCAGCACTTTTCAGTAAACTCGAGGCTATTTCTGACACAGAACACACACTCTCACGAGGCAGTATGGACAAAATGAACAGAATAGTGACCAAACACTGGCATTTTGCAAACTACTGGCACGATTAACAAATCACAGTGCATGCTCTCTGCTATCAGAGATGCGATAAAGTGAGGTGCTGGAATTTTAAGGCGTATACCTGATTACGTGCTAGGACGCCCAAATTATTGTCGAATAGAATTGGACACGACTAAATTAGGGAGATAACCGTTTTTTGTAACTCAAAATATGCCGCATAAAGCGTTAGATGTATGAGCTACACAACAGGGGCGGATCTAGAAAATTATTCATGGGGTGGCAAGGGGGTGGCATTAAAGTTATGAGGGGTGGCAACACTGAAGCAAGCATCCTTGCATGGTTTTTGTGGATTCAATGAACGCTATTCTTATTCAGTATTTACACTAGGGTGCACTTTTTACATTGTCCTATAAAAATGAAATAAAGTAATACTCATATTAAATATGTTACAGTACAAAACATTTAACACCTAAACGTTCATGAACAGCTACTACTGCAGCAACGTTTGTCTAAAGGTTTTTTTAAAGACATATCTCAACAATATATATTAAAGAACACTGAATGTAACCAAGATAAGCAAAGTTAAACATATGTTGAGCTATGGTTCTTTAAATGATTATAGGTTAAATAAACAGGCGGACATGGCAAAAAAATAGCCAATCTGGCAACATTATGAGAATTATCAAACTCAGTGAAGCACAGGATGCACACAATGTTGTTGTAATATTATACAATGTTTGGCACTATTGCGTCACTATTATCCAAACAAAACAACTTACACGAATAACAGTGCTGGGGGAACACGTTGCTTTTATGTTGATCCGAGAGGAAAGTAGTGTGACAGTGGAAGACTTTTAAAAATTCAGGAAAGGTTGCCCTCTGGCGCCTATGTACAGAATTGTCCAAGATAGACGTTACAGTGTCATATACAGTCGTGGCCAAAAGTTTTGGGAATGACACAAATATTAGTTTTCACAAAGATTGCTGCTAAACTGCTTTTAGATCTTTATTTCAGTTGTTTCTGTGATGTACTGAAATATAATCGCAAGCACTTCATACGTTTCAAAGGCTTTTATCAACAATTACATGACATTTATGTAAAGAGTCAGTATTTGCAGTGTTGGCGCTTCTTTTTCAGGACCCCTGCAATTCGACTGGACTGCTCTCAATCAACTTCTGGGCTAAATCCTGACTGATAGCAACCCATTCTTTCATAATCATTTTTTGGAGTTTGTCCACCCACTTCTTGAGGATTGACCACAAGTTCTCAATGGGATTAAGATCTGGGGAGTTTCCAGGCCATGGACCCAAAATTTCAACGTTTTTGAAAGCCACTTAGTTATCACTTTTGACTTATGGCACGGTGCTCCATCATGCTGGAAAATGCATTGTTCCTCAACAAACTGTTGTTGGATTGTTGGAAGTTGCTGTTGGAGGGTGTTTTGGTACCATTCTTTATTCATGGCTGTGTTTTTGGGCAAAATTGTGAGTGAGCCCACTTCCTTGGATGAGAAGCCACCCCACACATGAATGGTCTCAGGATGCTTTACTGTTGGCATGACACAGGACTGATGGTAGCGCTCACCTTTTCTTCTCCGGACAAGCCTTTTTCCAGATGCCTCAAACAATCGGAAAGAGCCTGAATCCTTCTTAACAAGAATCTAACCTCTTTCCTTGAAGTTCTTGATGATCCTATAAACTGTTGATCTTAGTAGCCACAATATCCTTGCCTGTGAAGCCATTTTTATGCAACGCAATGATGGCTGCACGCATTTCTTTGCAGGTCACCATGGTTAACAATGAAAGAACAATGATTTCAAGCATCACTCTCCTTTTAACATGTCAAGTTTGCCATTCTAACCCAATAAGTCTGACATAATGATCTCCAGCCTTGTGCTCTTCAACATTCTCACCTGAGTTAACAAGACGATTACTGAAATGATCTCAGCAGGTCCTTTAATGACAGCAATGAAATGCAGTGGAAAGTTTTTTTTTTCGGGATTAAGTTCATTTTCATGGCAAAGAAGGACTATGCAATTCATCTGATCACTCTTCATAACATTCTGAAGTATATGCAAATTGCTATTATAAAAACTTAAGCAGCAACTTTTACCAATTTCCAATATTTATGTAATTCTCAAAACTTTTGGCCATGACTGTACAGTTGTATCAAAAGACCCCAGTCTTTAGATTTCCAAACTGTTTTAAGTAGCCTATCTGACACATATTTAAACTAAGTGTCATGAACTAAATTGAACACTTGCTCCACTACACTCAGCTTATATTATAATGTTTCCAGTGATCATCCTTTCTCTGATCATTGTTGTCTCCTCAGCCAATCAGTGATTACCACCGCTCCTAAGAACCAATCCCCATTTAACATTGTTCCCATCAACTAGTCACTGATCACCATTGTTACCGATGAGAAATCACTGATCATAATTTTGTGTAGTAACCAAACACTGACCATCAGTGTTACATGCTATATGTAACAACAGTAATACTGAGACTAATATTAAAACAAACAAACAAAAATCTTTAAATAATTAAATGAATGTGTTAAATCCTTCCATGCACCTACCTTCCTGTCTCCTCTTGGATCTGATTGCTAACTCTCCCACTTAATATTAGTCTCAGTATTATTAATAATACTAACTAATAGTAACACTGGTGGTCAGTGTTTGGTTACTGCACAAAATTATAATCAGAGATTTTTTTCTCGGCAGTAAAAATGGTGATCAGTGACTAGTTGATGGAAACAATATTGATTGGGGATTGGTTCTTAGGAACGGTGGTGATCACTGGTTGGCTGATTGGATAACAATGATTAGAGAAAGAATGGTCACTGGAAACATTGGTTTGTGGAAGCACAACTAATTCAGGCTTTAAACTCTGGAGACAAGAAAGCAACCCGCTCTCTTAATTTGTACAACCAGTATATTACAGTGAATGTAATATAAGGTTGGAAACAGTACTGAGTGCAGGGCAGTTGTAGTACCTCCTCCAATTGTTTTTTTTTTAGGATTTTTCATCAGGCTGTGGTTTAATATAGATGCCCCTAACCAAGTCAGTGTGCTTATGTACTGATTAGAGTATTTATGGACAAACTTACAGTAACAATAATCCATTTTCTGTCTGAATTAAAAACTGTCTGTAGCTTCATATCTGTACATTTTTGTCATACCATGTCCTTATTCATAACCAAACAAAATAATAATAAATGTTTACTATGTGGTGGCACGGTGGTGTAGTGGTTAGCACTGTCGCCTTGCACCGCCAGGGTCCGGGTTCGATCCCCGGCCAGGCTCGATTCCCGTCTCTGTGTGCATGGAGTTTGCATGTTCTCCCCATGCTTGGTGGGTTTCCTCCCACAGGAAGGACTCTGGTTTCCTCCCACAGTCCAAAGACATGTAGGTTAGGCTAATTGGCGTTCTGCCCTTAGTGTGTGAATGAGTGTGTGAGTGTGTGTGTATGTCTGTGTGCCCTGCGATGGATTGGCACCCTATCCAGGGTGTACCCTGCCATGTGCCCCAAGTCTCCTGGGATAGGCTCCGGGCCCCCGTGACCCTGAATACAGGATTAAGCGGTATAGATGATGAGTGTTTGCTATTGATGTGTACTATAGGAACTACTTCTACCAATTTCCCTCCATCCAACAATGTGTTTTATAATGAGACAGTTAGGAAGCCCCTGAGAAAACAGCAAAAATAAATTGCAACATTTTTACAACTATTAAAAAATATTTACAAATTGTTGGAAAAATATAAAATCTGTTAAAAAATTTGCAAGAAGGGTTATGCAATTGCTTTTTTCAGCCCTTGATCACATTTGAACATGAAAGACAAATATCCATCCCTTTCAACTAGTTATGTATTTCAATTTAAACTTTAAATTCCTTTGAAATCTTAATTTAAATTTTTATTGATTTATTATTATTTAAGCCATTTAACACCTATTCTTTAAGAAACAGCTTCACTGAGCTAAAAAAAAAAGTGGATACAGTTGACCAATATCTGTGTATACACAGAAGTGCAGAGGCAATCAGATTTTAACCTTCAACATTCTTAAGGTTCTGTACATAAATTTGTACAAAACATATAAATAAGTTTAGATTAAGTATTAGCCACATTTTTTAGGTTATACATTAATGATAAATAAAATAACACACTATGTTTCCCTTTGTCAGTTTTACTTCTTACCTTTTTTCTAGACACTTAGCTAAAACAAGGTTGGGAACAACTCTGGTGAAATTATGCTTTACTTCTCTTGTATATTATGTTAAACAGGATAAAAAAACATAGAAAAGACAAATTAATTAAAATTTAATTAATCATTTAACACAAAATACTTTTTTTTTAAGTAAAAGGCAACATATACCAATATACACCCATCAGCCATAACATTATGACCAGTTGTCTAATACTGAATTGTAATTGCTAGAGTGTTATTGTAATGGTTAGACAAGTGGATCAGAACAACTTCAAAACTGCAGCTGATGTTTCCAGGCTGCAATAGTCAGGACATGCCAAAAGTGATCCAAGGAAGGAAAACCGGTGAACTGGCAACGGGGTCATGGGTGGCCAACACAACCAAGGCTCATTCATGGAGAGTGAAAGCTGGCCCGTGTCAATGTATTAATCAATGTTTTTTCTGTATACAGACTGGATAAAATGGGAGGGTTGTGTCAGGAAGGGCTACTGGCATAAGAATTCTGTTCCAAGCTTGTGTGCGGATCGAATGTTCAGCAGTGGCAACCCCTTGCCGGGAGCAACCGAAAGTCCAACAACTAAATGGCAAATTCACTCACTCACACACTCATCATCTATACCGCTTAATCCTGTATTCAGGGTCTCGGGGGGCCTGGAGCCTATCCCAGGAGACTTAGGGCACATGGCAGGGTACACCCTGGACAGGGTGCCAACCCATCGCAGGACACAGACACACACATACACTCACTCACACTGCGTGCAATTTGGGAACGCCAATTAACCTAACCTACATGTCTTTGGACTGTGGGAGGAAACCGGAGTACCCGGAGGAAACCCACCAAGCACAGGGAGAACATGCAAACTCCATGCACACAGAGACGGGAATCGAGCCTGGCCAGGGATCGAACCCGGACCCTGGCGGTGCAAGGCGACAGTGCTAACCATTACACCACCGTGCCGTAAATGGCAAATTCATTTATTAATACATGTTAAAGTCCTAATACAATGCTACCTATAAGTTTATAAAATATTTTGGCTGAAATCTATCATTAATTGTAGCAAATTGAGGAAAAGGTTATTGCTGGGTCCAATAGAAAAGTGTCAGAACACACTGGTCATTAATGTTTTGGTGGCAAAAGGGTCACCTACTGAATATTAGGTGGGTGGTTATAATGTCATGGCTTTATTTCAGTGTAGTCTATATCAGTGTAAATATATTATATGAACTTGATAATATTGCAACATTCAGAAAATATAATAAAATGAATTGGTGATATTTTTACCTCTGGAATTCCCATACAAAGACACAAATCAATATATATTAAGAAAGAAAAACAACCAAAAATTTGCTGTGGCTAAGAATTGAATGTATGTACACATTAATTTTTGGTATCTTTAAATTTGGTGGATATAAGAAATTATGGAGCATTGTAACTGTAAAGTCACTGCAGACTGTTTCCTGTAACAGATGAAGCTGAAGAGACTAGTTCTGTTGTAACAAGAGATAAATACTGTAGGGAATTGAGGAAGAATTTTGAAAGGTTATAGGCCACCAGCTGCAAGAGTGGACACAACACAGCTTTTATTGTACATTCACGGAAACTAGCAAGACAGCACACCGGAACTCTGTTTCCAGCTGAAGTGATCTCTTTCACAACACAGTTTAAGTGCAGTCATAATGCAATTTGAAAGATTCATTGTGTAGAGCCTACTTCATAAAATGTTAACAAAATGTCTAATTGCATTCCAATGCATTAGACATTTTATATTCCGTTATATTCCAATATATATTCTGTAAGAAACAACATCTAAGCATGTTTTATAACCCATGTATTATATAAATATGTACAAATAAAAATGTGTGGAGACTGTTGATTGAAGTCCAAAGCCATCAATGTTTTTTTTTTCTGTGTACAGGACATCATTAATACACAAACTAAAAGAGAAAAGAGACACAAGGTTTATCTGGACAAATCATGCCTATTATGGTTGATAAATAGATATACATTTAATGATACATGTTAAAGTCTTAATACAATGCTGTTAAATATGGTTAAAAGGTGAAAAATGGTTAAAAGTGATTCTCTTAAAAAGTTTATAAAATATTTAGGTTGAAGTCAATAATTCAAGTCTACAAGTCACTTGCCTTGAAAAGATAATGCCGCACAAGGCAGTGATTTGTATTTGTCTTTAGTTTAAAACATATCATACCATTACATGATTTTCAAAATGTATCCAGAAATATATGAACTTGATAATATTGCAACATTCAGAAAATATAATAAAATGAATTGGTGATATTTTTACCTCTGGAATTCCCATACAAAGACACAAATCAATATATATTAAGAAAGAAAAACAACCAAAAATTTGCTGTGGCTAAGAATCGAATGTATGTACACATTAATTTTTGGTATCTTTAAATTTAAAACTAAATTTAAAACTAAAATATTTCAAATAACTATTTAGATTTACTATTCTTATGAATTACATGCAGCTGTAGTACATTTTCATTCTGCTGTAGCATGCTGCACGGAACAGCTGGAAACAACTAAGACAGCTACGTAGTGAAATAACAATGTAATCAAAGGAAAGTAATCAGGGAAACAAATGTTGTTTATGTCTCATATTCAGACCACATTTGCAAACATGTCTTTTATACTCTTCCTTGTATAACCAGCAATTGTGCTGTGAGCTGAAGTGTTGTATCAAGTGCATGACAGCAGCACAAAAACCTGCTTGATTTGTTGCTAGCTTTTGCCTTTAATAAAGTTGCTAAAGGAGCATAAAAGCCACCAAATCTAGCAACAAAATCAAATAGTTTACCACACACATCTTGGTTCATCACTTGGTTATAGATTGACTAGTTCATGAACCTTTGAACAAGTTGCACCAGCTGTGCAACTGTGCATTTAACCCTCGATGATGAGAATAACAGCAGTAAACAGGATCAGATGTTAAGTCATATGTTTTTGAATGTTTGGCTCTTACCTGGTAGTTGTTATAATTTTGCTTTTCCTTGTACAGAATGAATGCAGAAGCAGAGGAAATGGCAGTCTGCACCATGCTGAGTGACAAGAGAATAGACTTCACTTCTACACTTAGTCTCTAAGAAAAAAAAAGGGGGGCCGGCAAAAGGAAAATCAGTGTTTTCTCAGGGACGTTTGTATAACATAAAAGTAAATAAAACATACTCCCAGGTTTTCGGCTTCATAACATTAAAGAAAATCAAATGAAAAGATTGAGGTAGATTAAGTTTTCCCTGGCATACCGTGGTGTAAAACTCTCCCTCACATGTCTGCATTGTAATGAGCTCGCAAGGAGTCTGTGGATGCTTCACAATGTCAACAACATAGAAGATTCCGGCAATGACTGAGAGGACGGCAGCCAAAACTGTGACCACCATGCATGTGAAGACCTAGAAATGGTAAGGAAACACATATGATAGTAAATAATAGGTTGAAATGATGAGGTAAGGATGGGCTGAGCTTTTGTTATCACAAACAAGACAAACAACACTTAGCAATTCTTAACATCACTACTTACTTTGTCTCCTTTTAGCTACTCTTCATTTTTACTGCACCTTACATTTTACCTGGCAAATCTATGATGTTTCTTTATTTTGCAAGTTATTTTGCTCTGCCAACACATATTCTTCTGTGACTGGCATAACTAACTAACCGTGACTGGTGGAGCTAGTAACCGACAGCTAGCAACAAACAGTTCATTCAAGTAATGGTTGAAAGTTGTTTTAAATTCTTCCGGGAACTATGTAAACAGAAGTTGAGAAGAATTAACCATGGTAGTGGTAGACAATCCTGAGAAAGTGATATTTATATTAGAGATTTATTTAATATTTCCATTTCTTCTTCTTTAGAATATGACCTATCCTCCAGGGTTCCGGGGCTGAATCCCAAATAGCGTTAAATGGAAAGCTAGTGCACTATGCAGGATGTACAATCCTTTGTTCCACACACCAAGTAAGGGTGCCATGATCAGGGGTTATAGAGGGATTTGGGATTCAGTCTTTTGTTAGAAGCTAGGTAGCTTTGCAGATTGCTCCAGCTATGAATGGTTATATGGACTATGGAGCATATGCCATACAAGACCTAGTCAAGCTCCACCACACTGCAAGGCTTTATGACAATATATTTGTACTTAAATAACTTTCAATTTTGAATAGCAGAGCATCTTGCATACATCTTTCACCAACTGTAACTCACCAAAGAAACCCTGTTATGTTTTTCCAAAGCAAGAGTAACGGCACCTGCTAGGATAAACTGAAAAGAAAAAACACATGGCTGTTAATGAACATCCAGTTTTAATGACTGATAGCAGGACTTCTCTGATGTAGGCATGTTGTTAATTTGACAGCATGTGGTAATGTTAATGATAGTAAAAAATTGTTTCTTACAGAGATCCCGCTCCACCATGGCACACCAAACATTACCACCTCTGTGAGTTTGACAGAGAGCAGTGGCACAGAGTAAGAGATGATCACAAATCCAATTATGACCTGAGAAATCTAGAAGAAGACTTTGTTTAAGTAAGATGGGTCTTATCTTGTGTGATATTACGTAGGGCTTAAAAAAAAAGAAAAAAAAGTATAGTATAAACAATTTTCTGGCCTGAATTTCACATTTGTTTTTCACAACTTTAGATTTTATATAACTATTACTCTGGGCTCCATCTGATTAAGTGACTTACCCCTATTGACTTAGGCTCTCCTTTCTGTAAGCTCTTTTTCAGTTCCTCCTGCTTGTCTGTTAATTTCTTATCATTCTGGTCTGTAGTTGCATTGACAGTCAAGTCACTTGACACTGTCAATGCCATTCTCATTTAATGTCTAGACCTTCAAGGAAAAAGAAGCATGTAAGTTTGCATATTACTTTGGGGTCTCCAAAATGTCTGGTAATTTTCAACCAAAACATGGTTGTGCTTCATGGCACATTTGATTTCTTTATAAGCCAAAAACAGTTTTCAGAAAAAAAAGGACATTTTCCTTAAAAGTGCCTTACGTATGTATACAAAACAAACAAACAAATAAAAGCAATGAGGCAAGTCATGGACATTTTGAAAATACAAAAATGCAACTTTTCAAAAATGCAACTTTTATAAAGGAAAAAATGCAACTTTGTAAAGGATTACAGTCCAAAAAAACATTTTGTGTGTCTTATGTATGATGTGAAAATCTAAGACGGTCAAAATATTTTAAGATAAAAACAAACATCTTTAATTAGAAAGATTAAGGATGCAATTCATTTAAATGCAGCTTTCCTTATACGGAATGCTTGTAGAGAGTAATGTTTCTGGCTCTCCCGCTATCTGCATTGATGTGCACTGAATTCTCTGGTTTCCAAAAAAAAAAGATAATATAATAAAATCACAAAGTAACAAATGTAAAACTATTTTACAAGTTTGCAATGCTGCTGTTAAATGCTGAAAATTAACTGCAAAGGTCTTTAAATATGGCAGTTAAAGAAAGAAATTTGATATGAGGTGCTTTATTGTTTTTATATCTCATAGTAAAAAAAACTGGGGGCTGACGACAGAAAAGTGAGGAAAGTGAGGTGAACTGTGGACATGTCTTTTTTGTAATTGTTTCTTCTTAATTTGTATACTCTTTAACTATCATTGTAAGGGTCAACAACACATTCATGTCACATGAATCAACAGACTCAAAATGCACAGATATAAGGTGTATGTTTATGTTGTGTGTCATTGTGCTTGTATACACATATCAGGTTGTAGATACTGTATGTCATTCATTAAAGTTTGTATGCACCTCTATGTAAAAATTATACACACGTCAACAGTTCTTATCTATCCCCTTTTTAAATAACTTGAATTGAATTACAGCAGCAGTGTGTAGTATAATGTTCTGCATTATTTGGGCATCTCTGTATCCCTGTTCTTATCACATGTATCCTGGCTGACCCTGCACCCTGACCCAAGCTTTCCAACTGGGATAAGCAAAATAAAAAACCCTCTCAGTGTGCTGTAAAGGACATAAGACAAAGAAATAATTTAATCATAATTAATTTGCTTTTTAAGGATTGATGTAATGTATGGAACAGTGTAAGGTATAGTAATATAGCATTTTTGTATCAATTTGTATCATTTAGACACCTATGCAACACCCTTTAGTTAGAAGAATTCCATCCATCCATCCATCCATCTAGGAACCTCTCTAGTCCACCTAGGGACCGTGAAGACCAATTGGGACTATTGTATTTATTCCCATTTTGTACGACCATGGTAAGACCTCTGATCAACATTTACATGCACATTCACACACTCATTCAAGTCAATTTGGGACTGAGAAGCTGGAGGAACTCCACCAAGCATGAGGAGAACATGCAAACTCCACGCACACAGACCTGATGAAGGAATAGAACCAAGGACCTGGAGACAGTACTAAGCACCAAGCCACCATTAAGGCCAGTTAGTAGAATAATAAAATAATAATAATAATAATAATAATAATAATAATAATAATTAGAAGAAGGCAGAGCAGATTTAAGGAACTAGCAATCACTGGTAAATAAATATTTTTTGCTACATGAATGACATTTAACTTAAATTGTTCTACAGTTGTGATGTCTGGTTTTCTCGCCCCTTTAGGTATTTTAACTATCATAATACATACATTATGAAATAGCTTTAAACTAGTAATTAGGGGATTTTGTAGCAGAATTAAAAATATATAATCAATTATATAAATTTGAATAAATATACAAATAATTATAATGAACTTTACATGTCCAAAGCCTTTTATTAACCTTGGTGGTGAACTACTGTTACCTACTGTACTAGTTCGTTAGTAGTGCTGTTTGGTACGCAGACGAGGTAACTAGGGTCACTGATCCATCATCGCTCGCACTCTAACACGACGACAGACACTATTTATCCTGAGCAAAGGGTGGTTTTTATACAATTCGATTATTATTAATGCCAAATTATTAACCTACCTAAAGTCTTGAAATCTTCCACTTCGGTTACACTGTCGAGATAACAAAAATGAGGCACACACACGTCCCTCCCGCTTCTCCCCTTTTTCTCCGAAAGAAAACTGGTTCCTCCAAAAAGCAGCCTCCCGTCCCACCCCCGCTCCCTCCCAAGTGTACTAACGCGCGCGGTTTCTCTGCTCCTCTATATCATCAGGACTCCTGCTCAGTGTTCTCCTGCTAAATAAAGTGATAACGGAGACAAGAAAACCTTCTGTCCAAGTAAGTCAATAGTTTTGATTAGACCTTCTCAGAAAAAAAAGAACTGACACAAGACACGCTCTTTTTTTAAATTTCAAGTCAAGTGTTAAAAGTGTATAGTGTTTATTATAGGTATGTGGGAGAGTATTTTCTCACAGTAAGGTTTGTGCAGTCATTTTCGTTTCGATAAACTACTAACAAACGTTTTGTCGTTCGCTACAGAGACATCATGTTGTTTAGGAATTTGGGGTGGTGGTGGGGGGGTGGGGGTGGGATGGAGTTTGCAATGTGGGGGTGTTACTGACCGAAAGAAAACTGAGGTCTGTGTTGCCAGAATGGTAAATATAGCACCTAATGCATGGGTTGAAGCAACACTGTTTAGCAATCCCCATCATTTAATACATCTTAATCAACTTAGTGGTTAATTACAGATATTATTTGTATGGGCTTAGTTTGCTGAGGCTCTGATTGCACCTCTGCAGTCTGAACCCAAATCCGAAAATGTAACCATAACATGTTATCACTTTCATTTATAAATGCAGGTTTTTATTTTTATATTACATATTGATAATGCGGCAAAGACTTCTAAACTAAGTGGCATTTGCACCCTATTTAAGTAAAATATCATGTATTCTCATTTTAGTTCTATTAGCTAGTTCAATGGTGAATTATGAACATAATAATATCTGTTTGTTGCAGCACAGACCTTGACAGTAAACTCATTGTCCACAGACATTTATTTACTCATCATTTAACCTAATCTGCATTGACTTTCACTACCACAGTCTTACACCACCCAAAATTGTCACATTTAAGTTCTGTAACTCAGTTGCACATCTCAATTTGCACTATTTTGTCCATTGAACATTCATCACCATTGCCTATATATATAT
>QMIH01001565.1:39432-89040 GCA_003987875.1 Clarias batrachus | reverse complement strand
TATATATATATATATATAAAGAATGCAATTAAACATGAGCAAATATAGGCAATGGTGATGAATGTTCAATGGTTAAAATTCCTGTTTAACCATGGCTCATCTATCACATGGATACCTTTAAAAATTATTTTTCTGATTATGCGCTCTACATTGATGATGATATGCTCTACAGTTGATGATTTGCAACTGTAAACTACATGACTATTGTGTTACTATCTTTGCTACTATATATTTTTAATTTCTTTCTGTATTAATAAAGTAATCTATCTATCTATCTATCTATCTATCTATCTATCTATCTATCTATCTATCTATCTATCTATTTATCTAATATATACAGGTGTATGAAAGGAATGCAATTCCAATAATTCATCATCTTAATATGAATAATTCATCATATTAACTGTTGAAAGAGATTAAAAATGAATCCTGACTAATTAGTTGTTTCATGTTTACATTGAAAGAAGTAAAACGTGAAAAAAAATATTGGGAGCAAATTAATATTAGGACATGTAATTTTAAAAAAAACTGAATTCTGTTCAAAGTAGTGATATCATGTCTGCCCTACTGTACAGATCAGTACTGCTACTTTTAATCTGTAACACATGTTTAGGTATGTGACCTTTACCCGTACTGTATATAAGCAAATCCTAGATAGTTTACATTACTCCCCAATTGTCTTACATTTTGTTTTTGATGTGCACAGGCACATATTAATGATATTTGCTTTTCTCTTTTCATAAAAACATAAAAACGCTTTTAATTTCCAAAACATTAATTTTAATTACATTTATTTATGTATTACTTTTTTTCTCTACCATTTCTTTCCTCCTCTTTTTTCTATCCTATGCTCAGGGATGTGTGGCTTTAAAAGTTCATAAAAATATAACTTTATGAATTGCTACTTCGTTTTTGATTTTACATAGTTCTAATTCAAGTCAATCTGGCAACTCTCTCTTGCGAGTCCACCCCTTGTTTCTGTGTTGATGAACTAGAGTTCATTGTACACCATTTTGACTGTCTGTTTGTCAGTGCTTTTGTCATTCATAAGCTTGAAAAGCACAACTTTTGAGGGCGTGGTTATGAATTTGTTCTTGTCTGATAGTATGAAGCCATGTTTTTTAAGGAGTGTAGAGCCTGCATCTGCCTCCAAACACATTTTAGTTTGCATTCCACAGTGTTGAAACCAGAACATGTGTTTTTCATCAAAGCTCCCTGTCTTTCTTGCTCTCAGTGTATCTTTTTTCACATTGGATTTGTCCCAGTATCCACTCACTTCCTTTGCAGAAATCTCCTGTGAAAGAATAAATAGACTTCAGTTGCTTAGTTAATATTCAAGTCATTCTTCCCGAAGTTCACTGCAGAATAATAATTGTTGATAAAAAAGGCTTACATTGGAGATTTTTTTTTAATCACAATTTTTTTGTGAAAACGTGAGTTGTGACTCCTGCAGCATGCATTTCACCAGTATTTTCTTTTTTTACTATCCCCCCTTCCCTTGTCAAACCATCCGTCCATGCAGAAACCAATTTAAATGCTTTCATTTTGATCAACAAAGAAGCCAATGTATTATGCAAGAAAATAACACACGACTAGCCATGCAGTTATATAAAAGTAATGTATTCAGTATTACATGAAATGGAGTGCTATTATCACCTTGAAACACATCATTTCGTTATAACAGTCTGGTCTACAGTGTGTTATTCCATAAAACACATCAGTTTGTCAATGTCTTAGTCTACAAAGTTTAATTTAACTATGAATGGCATGCCACACATTTAACAGTTTAAAGTTACATGATGTAATGCTGCATATCTAATTTCTAATGCATGGCTTTGGAAAGTTAGTTTCGGATATCACTTTAAAGCCACGAGAAACAGTCATTTACTCCTAGACCTAAAGCAAAACTCCTCCTTGTGTATGAAGTATGAAGTGTTACTATAGAAACAATAATTTATTAGTATTAGTAAAACATATTATTCATATTCCAGCCAGAACCATTGTATGATTTTATACAAAGGTAATGCACACCTTCTGTTCAACCAAATTCAAGAATTAAATCACACTGTAATATAAGACCCAAATATTAGGAGATGAATCCACCATATATTAATAAACTACAGTGTACACTTCCTATATGGAAATATGCAGTATGTAAATGAAAAAGCAGTTTTACAGCTAAACAAATTCAAACGTAAAGAATGCTGGTACCCTATGCCTCATCAGTGCATCGCTTCATGTGCATCCCTTCTTACCCTGACGGACCCGTCTCGCTGGAATAGAGTCAGACGTCTAATCTTTATGCTAGTCATTTGAAGTATTTTTTCTTTGATTAATGTCACAAGCAAATGGTTTTCTTATGGCCACAAATCTATTTAGTCGCAATCTTGTGAGTTCTTGTTGCATGTGGAAATGCTCTTATTTTCAATATTAAATGTAGCTGTGATTTCTACTGTCAATAATTTATGATGCAACTTTGTAAATGTTAATTTGTGATTACTTCCGACCACATGTTTTTGTCAAGTTAAGGGTTTATTACAATCCTTCCAGGTTTTAATAATGTGCTGGAAAGTTCTTAACCCAGTCCCAGTAATATAAGCAGTCTTCATGAAGTTGTGAACACGCACACACACAGAGACACGCACACACACACACACACACACACACACACACACACACACACACACACACACACACACAGTTAAGACAATACTGCTGTTCCCATGCCCTACATTTTGACTTCATTAAGAGAAATACAATCCATTGAAAAGTGCCAGAAAAAAAGTGTATATTTCTAAATCATCTAAGCCATCTAAAACAGACTCAGTAAGTAAGTAAGTAACTAACTAACTAAATAACTAACTTGAAATTAATACACATGTTTATTGGCCAGTGGTTAGCACAGTTGTTTCACACTTTCTAGTGTTTGATTCTTGTATCAAGTGTATGTTCCCCCCATGCTTTGTGAGTTTCCCCTGGTACTCCAGTTTTCCCCACTATCCAAAAACATGCAGTAAACTAATTTGGATTTCGAAATTGCTGAAATTTGTGAATGAGTGTATTTTGTCAATTCCTCAAAACAACTTTTGGTGTGATAAAAGTTAACAATAACCCGAACTGTGCTTTGGTGACACCTAGTGGTAAACATGTTTTATTCCCAAGAAGACATAATTGACAGGGAGTCTGGTAACAGTTGTTTTTCTCAGATTTGCCAGCGTTCCTGTCCACTTAAGGGCAAATATAGGGCAATCCTACATGGCAAGTAAGAATGTGCCATTTGTATCTTTACATTTCTAATTTTCCCAATTTAATACCACTATATCATACAGTACATATAAGCCCATATGGGTGATGAGTTCATTCATTCATTCATTCATTCATTCTTTCTTTCATAGTCTACACTGCTTATCCTGTCCTGATCCATAGGGGGCCTGGAGCCTGTCCCAGGAGAATTTGGGCATGAAGCGGACAGGGTGCCGGACACATATGCACAGGACACATATGCACACACACAGTACAGGCAGTTTGGGAATACAAAACAACTTGCAGGTCTTTGGATATTGGGAGGAAACCCACTGAGCATATGCAAACGTCACATACACAGACTCAAGTCTGGAATTACTTAAATTAATTGAAAGTTAAATTGCAAATCTATTCCAATGTATGTATTGATGTTCAAAATTCTTTTCTTTTAAGATGGCAGAGTCACAGATTGACCCCCCTTGCAAACTGCATCGTCCGTTCAGGGTTTATGATCCTGAGGCTATAGCGGTAAGTGATGGACATTCACAGCCAGAAAAAACATAATGATGAGATACGAGTCTGTATGGGTATGTTGTTTAGGCTTTTATTTTTTTTAATCTTAAAATCTGTTGAATGTTTTTCTTTTTATAAATTGTGAAAACCAGTGAATGGTTATGGATAGGTCTGAACTGATGCCAAGGATGTGTTGCATTTTGCTGCAGTTAAAAGCATAAAGTTGTTTCTCCTGATTATTATTTTTCAAATCAGTTTTAAACTTATCAGGGCAGTGGTATCTCGGAGGGTTAAGGCAGTGAGTTAGATATATTTCATAAGGTTGGCAGTTCAAGCTCCCGCTCCACTAGGTTCCCATTATTGGACCTGGGATATGAAATAAAATGAATTTCACTGTGCAGTAATGTAAATAAAGGCTTAACTCTATGTAGTTCAGTGTTAAATATGGCTCTTAATCTGTTACAGGTTATAACAATATTACTTGGCCTGTTCCAAGTGCTTATGGGATTTCCGGCTTACTACATGAGCTTCAACATAGAAAAGCTATACATATGCCCAGTTTTTGTAGGAGCAGTAGTAAGTTTTTTTTTCTGGTCTATTTATTAACTTTTTTATCATTCAACAAACTTCATGTCTTGTTTGTTCTTTATATATATTTTTTATTAACAGTCTACCTTTAAAAGTAAACAACAATAACAGAGCACATGACAATTAATTGTCTAAAGTTTCTGTAATAATTATTTTATGTCATCTTTATGCAGTATGTGACAGGAGGATCACTTGCAATGGCCTGTGAAAGAGCACCTAGCAGGAATCTGGCAAGTTTTTTTAAAAACTTTTTTGAAGTATTATATTTAAAACAAAATAAATGGTACTGTATATGTTCAGAATGCAGCTAAAGCAGCTACCTTCAGTTAACTTCTTAAAATGTCTGACTTACTAACTGCAAATGAAAAGGAGAAAACTAACAATGTTGTAGAGTACAAATCGCAGGGAGCTCATCTTTTTGACGCTATTGTAACTTTTTCCTCGTTTCCCTTGTTTCCAGGTGAAAACCTGTCTGTATGCCAGTATCTTTGCGATGCTGGTGGGATTCAGTGCCATTGTTGTTTATGGCTATGGAATCAGTGACATACATTCTGTTCAAGGCTGTGAACACGGCATGGATATATTACATTGTCCACAACATGGAGTCATTGTGAGTTTCCATGTCTCTAATTCTCGAGTGGCTGTTTTTATTTGAATTTGCCCTTAATTAATTCACAATATTAAGGATACAGTATAATAATGAAATATTTCTAAAATCTGCAAACGCTGTAACCTTTTTTTTCCCTTTACAGGAATATTTCAAAGCAATTTCAGCGCTGCTTTTGATTTATGATATGGGAGCATTCACTCTTCAAGGCTTTCTTTTATTGTCAGCTATGAAAGGTTTGAAAACAAAATAACAAGAAATAAGCTTTAATGCAATACTATATTAACATATATACAGTACTTGCATTACTGAGAAACTGTAAAATACCATTTATAACCCATTAATTAAATTTTTTTTGTATAATTCCTAATTTCATATTTTTTAAAAAGAAAAATCTAAAATAAAAAATTAAGTTTTGAAAAGTAAATATGTTGCTGTAAATAATAGCATTTTGTGTTGTGTGGAGACTATATATGGAAGCATTAGCTGACACTGTTTAAAATACATTACACATAGGCTACCAAAGCAATATCACACCAAAGGGGAATGTTGTATTGGTGGATATAGCAAGGCTGTGATGCGGTCTGACTCTCATGTGAAATTGCTTTTATAACAGTATTGCTTTTATAACAGTTCCACAAACACTATTAATTATCAACAGCTTATGATTTATTTAACTGGTTATTTTTGCTTCATCAACACATATCCTTTCGTGACTGGTGGAGCTGGCAAGCGCCACACACACACACACACACACACACACACACACACACACACACACACACTGTTTACTGTATAAACCTTTTTCTATGTTCAAGTACAATCCGGACAATGTAACCAGAAAACAGCATATAACTTTTAACTTATATTGATTAGAAACATAAACAACACAGCTATGCGGCTGGACAATGGAATAAACTGTGGGTGCCAATAATGTCAAAAATTTATGTTTTTTTTTTCTTTGACAATACTGCTGCTCTTTGTTGGAAACTGGCAGACATAAAAAATGTGAAAAATACTTTCTGATGCAGTGACTTCAATCAATGTTGGGAACACAGTGTTAATGTGCATGAGAGGCTGCCCATGTTCTATTACTACCTGCTGCTCACTTGAAGGCCGACTCCCATGTGACTTGAAAAACCATCCAACTACAGTTAAATATTTAAACTTTGATCATAATGTTATCTAGTTTAATTTAGTGTTTTAGCTTCATAAATAAGACAGTAGGTTCTAYATWCAACCYCTTAAWATTTCATAGCTACTAGGCTATTTATTCAAATTCATTAATATAGACAAACATTTTTTTAATGTAATTAAACAAATCATCTTTTTAATATAATTCTTTTTTTGTTTCTCTTCATTAAAAAAGTAACTTTTTCTAAATAAAAGTGACAAAAAATCTACTCCAAGGCTAATGAACATATTTTACAATCTGGGACATTATCAGAGATTTTTCTATCTCAGTAAATCACACTGCTAATCATTCATGTGCATAATTCTATTGTATTTAATGCAATATATGCATTGTGCAATATTTTACATAGACAGTTAGGTTTTCAGAATGATTGTTTTATAAAGTAGACTATAGGTTAATAGTGTGTCTATTGAGGGCTTCATTTTCACTAGAGGAAACAGCTGGTGTGATGAGGGTGAACACAGAGAAAACTTAGTAACTGATTAATCCCTCATGACATTTTATAAACTGTATTCATGAGAAAGGACTGCACCCATGCAAAAATAACAATTTATCGAAAAACACACACCATGGCTTAATCCTCGCTCTGTGATGGTGAATTGAAGACCGCGCTGAAAGACGGGGAGGAGCCGAAGCCTGCCGTGGTTTACATATGAAATTTAAAGGGGACATGGGCGATCACCAATTTATGTAAATTGTATGGAGAATTTTTTAGGGGGGGCTGAGTACAAATGTTAACATGTAGTTAAACGTCCCAGCGGTGTTTCCATCCATCACCAGATGGAGAGACTTATACATGTATTGAAGGTAGATAGAAAAAAAAATCTGTAAGAAAAAGAAAGAAAATCTACACAGGATTTAAGGGAAAACATTACATTACAGGGAAAAAGAAGATGGGAAGTTAGATTATGTTAAAGAAAGAAAAGAACCATAAAACAATAGAAGAGGTTTAAGAAAAAAAAAAGGATTCCAAAATAAATATTTGTGTCCTTTTATACAGGCCCTGGTGTGTTATAAAACACTGGAGGGCCATTCTACGTTTACAATAAACAAATATTTAAACTAAAGAAAACACTTCAATTATCTGAAAAACCTTTGTACAGTATATAAAAACAATGTTCCATATAATTTTTCACAAACATGTTTTTTTCACAATATAATTTAAACTTTTAAATACATTTTTGCCCAATTTCACCAAATACAATTGAATTTACACACTATACACAGAAGGCACATTTATGACATTAATATGGCCATACAAAAACACACATTCAGTGCAAACAGGAACAGTGCACGATGAAAAAAAGGGTGTTAAGTGCTTTGCAATAGACAGAGACCGTGTGACCAGCAGTGACAACTTGGTCAGTCCATGCTGGTTGTATGCAGTCACAGATGCACACAGATACTTATCGTGTCCGTCCACTTTAAAAATACAAGAGATCCATCCCAATCCTGACCCCAGTTGTGGTCTAGATCATCATAAGTGTGTTTTCCATGATAGTGATGGCTGTCTGTATCTTGCCTGCTTGTTTGCATTAAGCAGGTAGCTGATAATTTTCACTGTTTAGAAAAAAGCATCATAACACAATAAAATAAACAAGTGTATATTATCATCATCGTCATCATCATCATCATCATCATCATCACCACAATCGTTAATCACTAATGACCATGCATAAAGACAACACAAGCTTTTGTAATGTCATACAACATCATGAAAATCTGTAAGTTACATAACCCAATATTTTTACCTGGAGCTAAAGTGTTTGCGCTAAATAACATTATAGATAGCAGTGTCATAATCTAACCAAAAACTAACCAAACCCAAAGCTAAAGCTATCCAAAATGGTGTGAGATTAGAACATTTACACCACAGCTGATATTGACGAATATCTGTAATCTACATACCTGTAAGGCATTAGCTTAGTCACCACGAGCTAACATGGTTGTGCTAAACTCCATAAGGCAGTATGTTAGCCTGATGTTATCAGCAGTATTATCTACATCCTACCCTAAACTATGTAAGTAAAATCAGTTTTATAGTATCAGAATAAGGATTATGAGAATGGTGACAGCTTGCTGGAGTCTCAGCGTTGTTCTGAGGAAAAGGTAAACTCCTCCCACTATCCAGAACGTTTTGTACCCTATTTGTTAGAACAATTATGTACCCTCAATTCAGTTGTACTTTAAAAGGTTAAAATGTGTATAATCAGAGGTCTTTTCCATACCATTAAGGGTACATGAGAGTGTACTTAAGAATTTATTCTTAACCTCACATTACATTTATAATTTGAGGTTAAAAATAAATTGAATATCTTTAAATTAAGACCAAGTCGATCTGTCATCATTTGGTGCCTTTAAATTCAGCCAGGGTGGAGGCTATTTTGAGATGTTGTTTCATGTCACACGCTTCGTGTGGAGCCTGATGTTCTAAAGCTCCTACAGTACATTTCTGACCCATCATCATTATGTGACATCATGTCAGCACAGGCAGAACAACAGAAAAATAAGGATTAACTACTAGATGCATATTACAAACTGTGGCACTCTGTATAACTGTAGTAGAAAATAAGAGTTGTTAAAAGGGAATTGATAAATGCCAAACCGCAACAATTTTTTATTTTAAATTATATAAATAATTTCAGTGTTTTGGTCCAAAGGATATCATGCAGGCAGCATGGTGGGATACTGGTTACCACTGTGGACTTGCTCCTTCAGAGTCAAGCATTCTAATTCCACCCTGGGTCTGTGTGCGCAGAGTTTGTATGTTCTCCACGTGCTTGGGGGGTTTCCTCTGAGTACTCTGGTTTCCAAAATAAATACTTAAAATGATTAATAAAAAATATAAAGTAAAAATAAAACAAATTAACCTGCAATAAACCTTTTAAAAAAGTAAAAAATACACACGTGGACAAAATTGTTGGTACTCTTCGGTCAATGAAAGAAAACTCACAATGGTCACAGAAATAACTTTAATCTGACAAAAGTAATAATGAATAAGAAGTCTATGAATGTTACCCAATGAAAGTCAGACATTGCTTTTCAAACATGCTTCAACGGAATTATAAAAAAAATGAACTTGTGGAACAGGCCTGGACAAAAATGATGGTACCCCTAACTTAATAGTTTGCTGCACAACCTTTTGAGGCAATCACTGCAATCAAACGATTTCTGTAACTGTCAATGAGACTTCTGCACCTCTCTGCAGGTATTTTGGCCCACTCCTCATGAGCAAGCTGCTCCAGTTGTTTCTGGATTGAAGGATGCCTTTTCCAGACAGCATGTTTCCGCTCCTTCCAAAGATGCTCAATAGGATTGAGGTCAGGGCTCATAGAAGGCCACTTTAGAATAGTCCAATGTTTTCCTCTTAGCCATTCTTGGGTGTTTTTAGCTGTGTGTTTTGGGTCATTGTCCTGTTGCAAGACCCATGACCTGCGACTGAGACCCAGCTTTCTGACACTGGCCAGCACATTTCTCTCTAGAATCCCTTGATAGTCTTGAGATTTCATTGTACCCTGCAAAGATTCAAGACACCCTGTGCCAGATGCAGCAAAGCAGCCCCAGAACATAACAGAGCCTCCTCCATGTTTCACAGTAGGGACAGTGTTCTTTTCTTGATATGCTTCATTTTTCTGTCTGTGAACATAGAGCTGATGTGCCTTGGCAAAAAGTTCCATTTTTGTCTCATCTGTCCATAGGACATTCGCCCAGACGCTTTGTGGCTTGTCAACATGTAGTTTGGCATATTCTAGTCTGGCTTTTTTATGATTTCAACAATGGTGTCCTCCTTGGTTGTCTCCCATGTAGTCGACTTTGGCTCAAACAACGACGGATGGTGCGATCTGACACTGATGTTCCTTGAGCATGAAGTTCACCTTGGATCTCTTTCGAAGTCTTTCTGGGCTCTTTTGTTACCATTGGGATTATCTGTCTCTTTGATTTGTCATCAATTTTCCTTGTGCGGCCACGTCCAGGGAGGTTGGCTACAGTCCCATGGATCTTAAATTTCTGAATAATATGTGCAACTGTAGTCATGCTTGTCTATAATTTTCTTTCRAATCTCCTGAGACAACTCTTTCCTTCGCTTCCTCTGGTCCATGTTGAGTGTGGTACATACCATGTCACCAAACAACACAGTGACTACCTGGAGCCCTATATATAGGCCCACTGACTGATTACAAGATTGTAGACACCTGTGATGCTAATTAGTGGACACACCTTGTATTAACATGTCCCTTTGGTCACATTATTTTCAGTATTTTCTAGGGGTACCATCATTTTTGTCCAGGCCTGTTCCATGAGTTTATTTTTTTTTAATAATTCTGTTGAAGCATGGTTGAAAAGCAATGTCTGACTTTCATTGGTTAACATTCATATAATTTAAAAAAAATTATTACTTTTGTCAGATTAAAGTTATTTATGTGACCATTGTGAGTTTTTCTTTCATTGACCGAAGGGTGCCAACAATTTTGTCCACGTGTAAATTCCGACAGTAAGTGTCTCCATTTCTGCGCACAGGCGCTCTGTGTGTGTGTGAAGCTAAAGTAAGAGGAGAGGAGAAATAAGCCCCTCCCCTTCCTCCTCTCTTATTTCCAATGAGGCGCGCGCACAAAGTAGAGTGCCCGCTAACACAGAGAGAGAGAGAGAGAGAGAGAGAGAAAATGGATCTTTAACCTCTGTAATGATACTTGCTTTTGCTTTACGTGTGTTATAATAAACAGTACACGCGCGCTGTACACATACGCATACAAATACATAATAAAATATAGTTGCAAGCAACGATGACGGGCCCAAGCACCCTGTGTCATCGCCACCCCGGGAACACCGCACAACCTGTGTGTTATTTGAGTGTGTTAAGACCGCGAAAAAGCCATCGCCACCTGGTTGCACCGCACAACCTGCACACTTCACACACTATACAGGGCTAATGACAGTTTGGGCCCTGAATATTTGTTTATACCATACAGTACTGACTGACTCAGACTCACTTTACACACCCACACTCATGCTTCTTGCACTCTCTCTGGACTCTTGGGACAATCCTGCACACCCTTCACACCACATCACAATTTACTCTATAGCACATGTCACTTTAAGCACAAAATCACTTTATAGCATTCWTGCACACCCCCTGGACATCTCTATTTATATTCATACTTTTCCGTACTGTTCACCTAGTTTCACCTAGGCTTTAATATACGCACCCAGGTTTTTCTTCTTTTCTTCTTATTCTCTTATATTTTTTTCTATATTTTTATTTTCTTATATTTTTCTTATGTATATTTTTTACTGTACATATATTTCATATATTTTATATATTATTATTTTATGCTTAGGTAAATCTACCTCTACATTCTTTGTTATTAGTTTCTTATTCTAAGGTCACGGGCAGTCGCCTAAGCATTTCACTACATATCGTACTGTGTATGAATGTGTGTGTGACAAATAAAATTTGAATTTGAATTTTTGTTGAGGGCATTAGTGTGTGTGTGTGAGGGTTAGTGTGTGTTTTGTTTGTGATGTGTGCATGTGTCAGTCTGTGTGTGACGAGTAAATGTGTGGATGTGAGTCTGTGTGTTAATATGAGTGACGTGTGTGTTATTTTGTGTGTGATGTGTGTGTGAGACATATAACTTGTTAGTGTGTGTGGGTGTGTGAGACAGAGATATGAGTGTGTGTTAAAATTTGTGATGTGTGATATACATGAGTATGAGTGTGTTTGTGTATACGTGTGTGCATCTGTGTGAATGTGAGACTGTTAACATTGTGATATAAGTGTGTTTGTGCGAGTGTGTGCGTCATGAGAGAGGTTGGTGTGTGTGTGTGCCACACAGAAAGTTATTATTCATATTTCGGCATACGTTTAAGGCATTATCACGGCTGACTTGTTTGAGATATCAAAAATCCCTCTGCAATTTTGCGTCCTCAATGTCTCAATTGGCGCAGTTTGGTAACAGTCGTATAAATTCCCTAGGAGAAGTATATCAAAAAACATCCGGTGCGTTTTTTCGAACGACCCCAAAAAAAACGGCCTCCTGTTGAGTTGAGCCCACAGAACACATGCAGTGTGAAAGTTGTTCGGCTCAATGAGCTCTAAATGTGTATCGAGTTTCGTGTGCATACGTTAAAGTGTGTATGAGATATCCAGCTAAATCTTGTGTGGGAGCCCCTGGGGGACCCGGGCCACGAGATTCTTAGGCATCCTGATGGCAGCAGATTCCAACCTGTCTGCCAAGTTTCATGAGATTTTGAGCATGTTAAGACCCCCGAAAAGTCCAAAAGGGCCAAGAGGGTTCTGCACACCTTATAGTGCTTGGGCCCTAAAAATAATCATTAGGAAAACAAGAGGGTCCTGCGCAACTACAGTATAGTGCTTGGACCCTAATTACCCTTAGGAAAACAAGAGGATCCTGAGCACCTTATTAGGGGTGCTTGGGCCCTAAATATGTTTTAGGTGCACATACATGGTCACAATGTTATAGTAAACAGTACACGCGTACACGGATGTTGATTATATCAGTGAGAGACGGGCGGACCGAGCAGGGGAGACGATTACTCACGAGACATGCTTTTCTGACAAAGGAGAATAATTCAGATACCAGTAACCTGATAATTTTTCCTTCGAGGCAGGTGTGGCTATACATGTCACACAACATAGCCAATCAATGCGATAGTTAACCGTGTATGGACAGTGTGTGCTTCTACCCTGAGGCAATTAGACTGCTGAACTCGTGCTCTGTAGGTCCTCTCCCATCAAACACAAGGCTGCTAAAAAGGGAATGTATTTAATTACAATATCTGTCTCTATATCTTACGGTGGCCGTGAAGTGCAAAACAAAATAACAAAACAGAAAACAAAATAACATTCAAAAACAAAATAACAAAACCCAAAACAAAATAACAAAACCCAAAACAAAATAAAACATTCAAAAACAAAATAACAAAACCCAAAACAAAATAACAAAACCCAAAACAAAATAAAAAAACCCAAAACAAAATAACAAAACCCAAAACAAAATAAATTTACAAACAAAATTAATTCAAAAACAAAATAACAAATGGGAAAACACAATGACATTTCCAGAAACAAAATACCAAATGAGAAAACACAATGACAATTCAGTCAAACTGGAAAAGGTAGGTATAGTTCTCGAATTAAATTCTTAGCGCTGATTGGAAGAGAAATCCATCACTCAAAACATACAAGCTGTACTGTCAAGTGAAGTCAAACTTATTTTAAAAGCACATTTAACACAACTTAGTTGACCAAAATGATGTAAAATCCTAAAATACTGAAATTAATCCTTAAATGAAAATACATCTAAATGTCCGTGAGGCTGCAGTACTTCCTGTATACTGTATTCTGAGTAACAGATGTCTCGTCCAATCAGCGGTAAGGATCAAAAAGCTGAAAAAAGGTAGGTGTGGCTTGCGAATGTCATTCTTACGACATACTGGACGAGACATCTGCCAATCAAGATTAGCGATAGGATTTAATTCTCAACCCAATGTAAGCATGTTGAGTCTTACCGCTGATTTCGTTTTCTGATTTGTTGTATTGTTTTTGATTTTGTTATTTTGTTTATATTTTATATTGTTTTGGAATTTGTTATTTTGTTTTCGGTTTTGTTGTTTTATTTTTTAATTTGTTATTTTGTTATAGGTTTTGTTATTTTGTTTTTTAATTTGTTATTTTGATTTTGGTTTTGTTATTTTGTTTTGCACTTCTCGGCCACCGAAATATCTTTTTCAAAAATGCAATTTATAACCTACAGGTGCAATACAAATACAACTCTGTATAATTTCTTGCATTGCAATACATAACCCCATGGTGCAATACATGTATAACTCTATAAGTGCAATGTACAAAATGTGCAATATAGTTTTGAAATTGTGCAATGCACTATGTACAGTCGCGGCCAAAAGTTTTGAGAATTACATAAATATTGGAAATTGGATAAGTTGCTGCTTATGTTTTTATAATAGCAATTTGCATATACTCCAGAACATTATGAAGAGTGATCAGATGAATTGCATAGTCCTTCTTTGCCATGAAACTTAACTTAATCCCGAAAAAAACTTTTTACTGCATTTCATTGCTGTCATTAAAGGACCTGCTGAGATCATTTCAGTAATCATCTTGTTAACTCAGGTGAGAATGTTGATGAGCACAAGGCTGGAGATCATTATGTCAGGCTGATTGGGTTAGAATGGCAGACTTGACATGTTAAAAGGAGGGTGATGCTTGAAATCATTGTTCTTTCATTGTTAACCATGGTGACCTGCAAAGAAACACGTGCAGCCATCATTGCGTTGCATAAGAATGGCTTCACAGGCAAGGATATTGTGGCTACTAAGATTGCAGTTAAATCAACAATTTATAGGATCATCAAGAACTTCAAGGAAAGAGATTCAATTCTTGTTAAGAAGGCTTCAGGGCATCCAAGAATGTCCAGCAAGTGCCAGGATCGTCTCCTAAAGAGGATTCAGCTGCGGGATCGGAGGGCCACCAGTGCAGAGCTTGCTCAGAAATGGCAGCAGGCAGGCGTGAGCCCATCTGCGCGCACAGTGAGGCAAAGACTTTTGGTTTAATGAAGGGCAGCAAAGAACCCACTTCTCTCCAAAAAAAAACATCAGGGACAGATTGATCTTCTGCAAAAAGTATGGTGAATGGACTGCTGAGGACATATTCTCAGATGAAGCCTCTTTCCAATTGTTTGGGGCATCTGGAAAAAGGCTTGTCCGGCAAAGAAAAGGTGAGCGCTACCATCAGTCCTGTGTCATGCCAACAGTAAAGCATCCTGAGACCATTCATCCATGAGTTGCTTCTCATCCAAGGGAGTGGGCTCACTCACAATTTTTCCCCAAAACACAGCCATGAATAAAGAATGGTACCAAAACACCCTCCAACAGCAACTTCTTCCAACAATCCAACAACAGTTTGGTGAAGAACAATGCATTTTCCAGCACGATGGAGCAAAGTGCCATAAGGCAAAAGTGATAACTAAGTGGCTCCGGGACCAAAACGTTGCAATTCTGGGTCCTGGCCTGGAAACTCCCCAGATCTTAATCCCATTAAGAACTTGTGGTCAATCCTCAAGAGGCAGGTGGACAAACAAAACCCACTAATTCTGACAAACTCCAAAAAGTAATTATGAAAGAATGGGTTGCTATCAGTCAGGATTTGGCCCAGAAGTTGATTGAGAGCAGCCCAGTCGAATTGCAGAGGTCCTGAAAAAGAAGGGCCAACACTGCAAATACTGACTCTTTGCATAAATGTCATGTAATTGTCGATAAAAGCCTTTGAAACGTATGAAGTGCTTGTAATTATGTTTCAGTACATCACAGAAACAACTGAAACAAAGATCTAAAAGCAGTTTAGCAGCAAACATTGTGAAAAATAATATTTGTGTCATTCTCAAAACCTTTGGCCACGACTGTACAGTTTACATTTTAATTTTTTGCATAATATATCTCTGACTGCTGCTATTTATATTCATGTATATATCCCCAGATATATATACATATTTATATGATTCTGTATTTATGTGGCTTAAAACGGGACCTGGGTACTAATTTCGTACCATAACATGGACATGTGCTGGTATGACAATAAATAATCCTTGAAACAGAACCGAAAGTGTGCCACAGCAAAGCTTACTTCAAGAAAAGGAAATAAGATTATGAAAACTGAACCTTTAAAGATGATTGGACAGATCAATGGGTGTTCATTTTTCCTGTAAACAAAAAACAGGTTGTTATAGCAAACATATCTCCATATCTTGCCATAAGACAAATGTGATAACTAAGACAGGGAACAAAACATCGAAATTTTGGGTCTAAACGTCATTTAATTGTCAATAAAAGCCATTGACACTTGTGAAATGCTTGTAATTATACTTCAGTATACCATAGTAACATCTGACAAAAAGTTCTGAAAAACGCTCAAGCAGAAGACTTTTGAAAATCACTATTTGTTTCATTCTCAAAACATTTGGTGAGAAGAAAAAAATAGTTTTTAATAAAAAGGTAAGAATACTGTTTTAGCAATCAACAGACAGACTGATAATGCTACTTATCTTTCTTTATAGAAAAATCAGAAAACATCAATTCATTCAATATGTTCTGATTAATCATATACAGTACTTTAAAAAACAGTTACCCTCAGTATACTTTTTCTGTGATGTCATAATACGCAACATCACTGAATACAAAGAGTTTATTGAAGTGTAAAAACGTAACATGTAGGAAAACGTTTGTAATGAAAACAAGTCACCCTTCCGCAATCGAACGAATGGAACATTCCTGTCACTTTGGGGTTTCCCGTGAGTCAGCTGAACAGCAGGCGATACCACTACCTAAAAGCAGTGAGTTACACTTTAATAAAATTACCATTATCGCTTGCGGAATGTGTTATATTATAATTTAAACTATCTAACATTTTAAGAAATTCACGGTGTTTATTTTATTAATGTGTATTATCGGTTTAAACCGACCCTGTGCTGTGTGGCATTTCCACCACACCCCTTGGAAACCTTGAGGGTGGATCATTCCTAAATATGGCGGCGGTATCTGTCAGCAAGAAGTGAAACTTTCGCTAAACAGAGTGGATTTTTCTTGTTAAACGCGGCGTTCCTTGAATGTTGGCGGTGGTTCGGCGTTTGCGTCGTTTTACTAGAAACGATCTTTGGTGTGCTTTTTGTGGTCGTCTTTAATTCTACGTTTCTTTTCTTCTGTATTTTGCTTTTGACTTGCTAGCTGACTACCATTAGCTGAGTCAAAAGGCTCTGCTCGTTAAATAGAGCAAAGTGACGTGTAGACAGCGACAAATATTAGCAGATATAACAGGCTTCGTTTTAGATTATTGAGTGATTTGAAGTTTAAATCGGCGATAAACATTTACAGAGACGTATGTTTAATTGGTTTATTTACAACCAAGGACAGCGCTTCCGTGTTCACTTTACGTCACTGGCTTCCGATTCAAGTCGCATGTTTGTCGATGTGCTCTTTCACCAAGGAAATTTGATTTGCTAGCACCTTGTAAGTGTTTTTATTTTCACAAAAGAAATAATAATAATAAAAAAAACGTTATCTCTGCTCAGACAACATTAGAAACATTTGTTGTTATGCTTACAGGTAATTTATCGCCACTAGATAGCCAGTGCTTAAACTGGGAGGGATTAAGGAGACTAATTAGACAACAGGGCAAGAACGACAAGCAGCTTAAACTTCAGTTAATAAAGTTATCCAGCAGCATGATATTATGTATATGTGACAAGGAAGACAAACCGTAGTAGTGTTGTTATACCGAGTATGTAACAAAAATAATAACAGCATATATAGAATAAAAAGGAAAAATAATAGGAAATTTGCGCAAAATGCATACGTACTAGTGCACTATATCAGAGAATTGTACACGCATTTGTAAAAAGCACTGTAAGGCTAATGGAGTGATTCTGTGTCTGTTTCAGGAACATGTTTAATTTGTTATTATGAGAAGGAATATTTGCCATGTTGATATCAAGCAGACATGACTAAACTTGTGACTGTTTTTGCTCTGTATTTATTATTCAGTTGGTTAGCCAGATTACAAGTAGATCTTTTGCATGTATTCTATGTTTTGTATTTTTTTTTCCATTGCCTTTGTAATTATTTTCTTGTAACAGTAAAGAACGGTTCCCCAGATATCAGAACCTAGCTTAGCTTATTTGGTCCTCTGCTTAAATCTACTTGTTTCATGAAAGAAAAAATGAAAGAGAAAATCAGCAGGTTTTAGCAAAAGGAAAATGACATCTCTAATAGGCGTGAAAACTGCTAAGCAATTGCTGATGTATGTATTCTGGAGTGGTGGATAATTTGCGTGTTAGACTTGGGACAGTATAACATTTTAACTTGCTTTTGAAGCCAACAAAATTTAACTGTACTGTTCCAATTGAATTTGCTGATCAACTTTTATGCACTACAGCAATATATACAAATGTATTTTTGTCTCGATGTTTGATTGATAGCTGTACTGGCAAATCAATGGAGAAGCTTCAGGATCTCAAGCAGTCCGAGTTACAAGATTTGCTTGATAACTCGGATCGGGTGGCGTCAATGGCACAAGAGTCAGATGAGGTGAGATTCCATAGGTTTCATAATTTTTTTCTAATGTGTAATTATTTTACCAATACATTTACCGAAACTGAGTGAAAATGCAGTAGCATGTCGGTTTGTCATACCAGATATGAAAACGGTATCTAGTTTTTGGTAGTATAATAGCATGTGTAAATAGTATCCCTTACTATTGCCCTAACTCTTTCTTCAACCTAATTCCCAGTATCAGCTTTCATTTTTACTGCATAAAAACAGTACATTGGAACACAACAATAACAGAACATCCTGTCCATGCCATAACATCAGTAGACTTAGGTGTTCTTTCATAACATATTAAGACAATGCAATTTGGTTTTATTATTTTGACATGAACTGACTTTTTGAAAAAACAATTTTGTGTATACCTATGTATTTTTCTTTTCTTTTTTCTAAACATTTCTCTATGGGGGAACTTGTATATTGCTGTGAAATATGCTCTCTGTCCAAGAAATGAACAATCACTTTTGAGTCTTTCTGTTTTCATAGATCCAGAACATTCAGCTGGAAAGGGAAATGGCTCTGGCTTCCAACCGAAGCCTGGCTGAACAGAACCTCGACATGAAACCGCGGCTGGAAAGGGATAAAGAACGGCTAGTGGCGAAATATAATGAACTGGAGGAAGTGAGGGAGAGATACAAACAACACTGCACTCTCAGAGGTAAAGGCTAGATATGATGAAAAATTATAATCTAGATTTGAGATTATGTAAAAATAAGGTAATGAGTAGTGATGTCTCAAGGAAATGTTACATTTATTGATAGCAAGGTGTCTGGAGTCATGTTGGCCTATGGGATACAACCTAAAAGAAGAAAAAATTTCCAGATAATACAGATTACCAGATTGTCAAGGATGTAATGTTTTAAAAACCATGTCTGTAAACTTCAGGTTCTCCAGAATCGGCTTACCCCCTAGACATGAAACCAATAATTGACAACACTAAAGTGCCTCTGGGTGTCCATCTATCTATCCATCCATCCATACATCCACACTTACAGCCAAGTCAGTGCTAAGTGATGGCTGGCCACAAGTGACCTATGACTTCACACAAGTAGGCATTGCTGTGGGGAAAGTTACATTTAATCAATTTCCCACTGGGATTAATAAAGTTCTTTGAATCATGAATTGCTAAGGACCCAAACTCCTGGCAGCCTGCAGTCACACACATTCTTGTGCCAGAGATGCTCCAAGAGTAAAAAAAAAAAAAAAATGCAATGAGGTGAAGTAATAAATATAATAAAAATAAAAAAATCTCCAAGCTAGACATAAGATAGACAAAGCTGGACTGCAACAACCAACAAAGTAGAGTGCAGCAACCAGATTCCGATGTAGAATTTGCATAGCAACAATGAAGAGCAATATTATACATGATTTTGCTAATTGATATTGCATATGTTTTTACTACATGATATTGTTAAATTATAATGCACATGATACTGAAAAACTAAAGATGGATAAATGGGAATTGTACATTTTTAAACAACAACATGGTATGGAATTTGGAAGGAAAATAATTACAGTCTCTACATAGTAATAGTTGAGCCCTGAAGTGAAGGTCTTAACTGAACTTAAAAAAATTTTGTCAGCAAAATTTCCCATAAAATCTCAGTTTTTTTATGTTTATTAAAACACTTTTGGGTACGTGTAAGACAGACAACTTAATAGGAGCCGACAGTAAAGAAAGGAGAACTGGTTAAAAAAAAAGGAAGTTAATGTAAGCAAAGGGTAAAAGCAACAGCAATAGCTTCTATTGTTAAGAAGCTTCTATTATGAGATGAAAAGAAATTGCTGTGCACCTCGCCACTAGCGCTTGTACTAAATTTAGGTGGTGTTGGCATATAATAGTGTTATGAGGTTTCTCCTAGAGGCGTGGTACTGTGAATATAATTCAAAGAAAACCTATTCAGATCCTAAATTTTACCACAGTGTCATGATGCAGAGAGAATACCAGCTGTAAAGTAGTACATCATTAACATTAGATGAAATAATTACTGGTGGTATTTATGTATCCACAAAACATTTTGGTTTTACGAACATGCAATGATGGCAATTTGACTAGAATCTTAACTAATCAGAGATTTTGCAGGGTGGATGATTGCTTTGCCCTGTCACGTTTTCATTTTTACCAGTCCAGCAATATGTTGCTTAGCAAGACTGTCCTGTTTGTTATCTTAAATCATACAGAATGGGCTTTTTTCTTTTTCTTCTTTTTTTTTTTTTTGTTGTGCTCTTACTTTCGCCACCTTGTTCATGAAATTCACACAGAATGTGGACAGACTTTCTGTTCCTCTTCTCAGTTTTTCCATTTTAGTGACCTCATTGAGAATACAAGCTCTGTGTATGCTTGTACGAGTTTCTTAAATTAATTGAGTGTTAAACATCAAGTACTCGGCAGTACTACACACCAAAGAGTGCATTTTATTTTCTTGAACAGATATATTAGTTTTGAAAATAAAACATTTTCTTGTTGACTGTTAATAGAACAATCAGCAATAACATTAAAACATTAATATTATAACCCCCTAGGTTGTGGGTTCTTCTCGTGCCGCATGGGCAGCTCTGCAGGGCCTTTGGGGGTGTGCTATAATGTCTGGCACCAGGACATTTTGCAGCAAATCATTTGGATGCTGTGGGTTACGGGGTGAGGCCTCCGTTTATCAAACTTTTTTGTCCAGTGCATTACATGGGTGCTCAGTCAGATTGGGATCTGCAGAATTTGAAGGCCAGTTGGGCGAGTTGTGCTGCATTGACAATTTTTTTTTTGTAGGATCAGACTGGATGGACTGTATACATCCAGTCTGGCTGCCCCTGATCCTGTCACCGGTTTACTAGTATATGGGTTAATGTTATGTCTGATTGCTATATTCTTATGGTGGTTATTGGGAATGAACTATTATATACTCACCAGCCTCTTTATCATCTTAACTCCAAGAATAAATAAAAAATTTCTTTGAGATTATTGACATGTACACATTTGCATGTTGGCATCTCATAATTGATGCAAATTTGTCAGCTACATGTTCATGGTATCAATCTGCTGTTGTACATTTGTGATTAGAGAGCCTGTTGAAAAACACTGAACTCATTGTCATAGAACTCATCTGAGACAACTTGTGTTTTGTGATTTTTGTGTTATCATGTTGTAATAAGTAAGGCGTTATAAGCTGGGCAATATAACAATGTATTGTGCATGGTCATCAAACGTGTGCTAAGAACCAACTCGTACACCAGCGTGGACCGTTGACCCAAGGCAGTTTTTTTGTGACAGTTCCCAAATAAATGCATGTTTTTATTTATTTTTTTAGGTTAATTGATGTTCCCAAATGGCAAAGTGTGTGTGTGTGTGTGTGTGTGTGTGTGTGTGTGTGTGCGCGCATGCATACTCTGTTTACGAGTCAGTGTACACCATGACCAGGGTGTCAATCTATCACAAAGTCTCCTGGGATAGGCTCCAGGCTCCTATGACCTTGTACAGGATAAGTAGTATAGAAAATGAATGAATGAATTTCTTTGTCAGTAAGAAGTCAAAATACGTGTGACGACTCATTATGCAGTGGCACTGACTGACTTTTCGGTATTCTTAGTTTCAGTCTATTGTGGATTGAATTGTCATTTGTCAATTGTCAATTGTCATGAAAATTGTCATTTTCGTGCTCAACATGAATTTGTTGAAGAACTGAACCAATGGCTCAAACCTGATAGTGCAGCGTAAACAGAAGAATCTTAAATTTTTAGAATAGTTGTCAAGAACAAGAACTGATGCTCTATTTGCTATTTGTTATTATCTGATTTTTTTCTCCTGCGGTCCAGCTTATGTCACATAGGCAATAAAAAAATTTTTTTGAGGCATAAAAAGTAGTTTACTGTCCTCAGGGTGAACTGCAGCTGCAATTTTCAGTTATCTATTTTACCTGTGGGTTCATTGACTCACTTCCTGTTGCTCCCATTTTTCTCTCTGACCCTACCTTTATGCTTCTTTTTCTAGATGGCATTATGGGTCAGGTGTCTCCTGACGGGTTATTGTCTCGTCTACAGGTAGAGGGCGCCAACACAGAGGAAGAGTCAGAGGTTAGTGGTATTTCAAGGTTGTTAAACTTGTATTTCATATCTTTACCTCTTGTATACATTTTTGTTCAGCTCTCAGAATTCATATTACCTTTCATAAATTAACTTGCTTTCTCACACCAGATGTTGTCTAAGGCTCACTCTTGCACTCTTTCAGGCTCTAGCTGATGAGTTTCTAGAAGGTTCCTTGTCACTGGACTCCTTCCTAGAGCGCTTCCACTCTCTTCGCTGCCTCGCTCACAGAAGACGTGTATGCATCGAGAAACTGCAAGAGATCCTGCGCCAGAAGAACCCAGGTGCCGGGGAGTCTAGTGTGACATCAGAACCATGCTCCAATCCCGAGGCTGGCTCAGTGTCACCATGGCAACAACAGCAAGCCCAGCAACAGCCACAGCAGAAACCCTGTGCGAGCAACAACCCGCCCAACTGTGCCCTGCCGTACACACCGTACCCTGTTTCTCCTCCTAACCAGCCCTGTTCGGTGTCTACGGCTGCCCCTTCCAACCCCTCTGGTGCTTTTCAGCCCTACTCAAATCAGGCTGTTGCTTTTACTCCCTCAGGCTACCCTGCTGCTCGGCCTGCCTTTGCCCCATCCACATGCCCGTATCCCACCCAACCTGCATTCCCAGCTGCCCAAGGTCCACCTTTTGGCCAGTTTGGCTCTAGTAATGCACCTTACCCCAGCCCATACTCTTATGGAGTTTATAGTTACCCTATGGGCTCCCATGTGCCCCCATCTCAGTCACCTACAGGTAGGCCACTCTATAGGCCAGGGTTCGGTGTACCACAGCCGTACTCCTGAACCACAGTTAGACCTCCCCATGCCCCAAACCCCGCCCCCTGCCCCTTCAGTGTCTCCGAATCTCTATTTTGTCTCTTTCCTCTCTCCACTTTTGCCTCCAACTGACACTGAGATTTGTGGTTTGCATACCCCCAAATTATCTCTTCCTGTTTGAGGCTTGCACAAAATGTTTGACAGTGGGTTACCATGTGTTTTTTTTTTTCTTTTTTTCCCTCTGACACCTCAGTGAAGGACTTGATCCAAAAAAAACTGTCAGAGACCAAAATGGACATCAGTCAACTTTGGACTTGGTTCAGTTCCTGGCTGTTCTAGCATGTTTTCAGATCTGAGATTTCAAAGTGTTGGATGTGCTGATTGAAGTTGCCATTATGTTTAATATAATTCAATGGAATTGTGTTCCTATTTGGCCTCATATGGCTACAATCCATAATTCAGAATAATGTTTTTTTATTTAAATAGTAATGAAAAATGTCACACTACTTATTCATCACACCCATTTGTCAATGTCTCCTTTCTGGTTTGTGTAACTGCTTTTTTCCCCAGAAGGTAACACCACTACCACTGACTGAAGACACAGACTACTATACAAAATGTCTACATGCTAAACACCAGGTTTTCTGGTACTTTTATTTCGGTGCTTTATTTGACCTTGAATCATATCGTCTCCATCTGGTTACAAGAGTAGCAGTTCTGAATTTAATGCAACAGCGAACCTGCTCCGTCATTTCCCCATTCATCTCCTGTTTGCTGAAATGACTTTATGTTCCCCTTCTCTCCCTTACTCTTTCTTAACCTTTTTGTTTTTTGTCATATCTCCCTTTTCCGTGTACAGCTTGTCGACTTATGTCAACAATGGGAACTACGTGGAGGGACTGTTTAAATAAACAGACAATAATAATAATAATAATAATAATAGTAATGTTAAATTAAAAACAAGGTGAATATAAATTATCTTTATTTGCTATAGCACAGTATATGGGGTGGTGCTTAAGGTGAAGAAACTATAATACAGCACAGTGAGCATGCAAGGGAGTTTGAGCTACATAACATCTTTTGGATTTTACATGCAGCATTCTATAAGCAGCTTGACACTGAAAATGTTGTAAAATGAAGATTACACAGCCAAGTTAGCCCTTAGTTTTTTGTTACAATGATTTATTAAGGCTTTTTTCAGTTATGAATGGTATTAATGACCGCCAAACTTCTGGTTCACATGACATGGACCGGATGTAAATGAAGGCTTTATGTATCTGTGGAGGTTGTATGTACTCCCCTGCAGCACCCCCGCTTTTTGGAGTGTGTGTCTTCTATGTGTTGGCTTGTAGAATGACCGATTTGAATCACATTTGCACTCCACAATAACAGCTGTCGTCCCTCCGATACAAGGGCCTGGGGGCGAGCCTGCGAACCGCCAGCTTTAGAAAAGATGCTCTGGGTAAATGTTTGAGTTTTAATTTAGCAGTCATTATTTTCAACTTGGAAGCAATCAAAAAAAAAAAACCTAGATGCATCCCCAACCAACCTCATGGCTTTAATGAATTAACAAACTCAGTAATTAACACTCAGGTTCGGAGTTAAACCCTGTCATCTACAGGCTGTCCTCAGGACCTGTATCGAAGGAGAAAGCTGACACGAAATAAATGGGAAATGGGGTATATATTTAGTCGCACACTGTGATGTGCAGCATTAGAGGAAAGACATTCTTTTGGGTTGATGGTGATGACTGTAGCCTGTTAAGTGTATTATTTTTATTTCCTTTGGTGTGGATATTAAACACTGAAGTTGATCTATGAAAAATGTTGTCTGCATTATGTGTGAGTCAGTAATTTCCTGGAAAGGGAGTGCGATGCCCTGTTTTGCCCTTTCTAATTAAAAGCATTTAATTTCAAAGCAAAAATTAATAAAACTAAACTTTTGACTTTTTATAAGGAATTTTAAATACGGTTTGTACATTCATTGTTAAATCTCAGGTTTAGAAAAAATGTAAAAAGAATTTAAATTAGGCAGATCAACAAACAGTCACCTTGACTCACTTTCCAAGTGTATTGAAATACAGTTAAAACTGAATCATAATCGAGATTTGAGGAGGTGTTTCGGGGATTTTTGTTTGGCAAACCAAAATTTTACGGGGCCTTTCAACACTGCTACGGCATGGTAAACCAACAGAGCGAAGTTTGACAAAGACTGAGAGAGTGAAGGAGGGGAAAGAGGCGATAGGGAAAGGGTGTAAACAAAAAAAGAAGAAATGAGCAATAGTAAGATGAGAAAAAAAAATGAGCGACTGTGTATTGGACTTGCATCACAGCATTCTGTGTTTCACCTTGAATTGTCATCTGCTGTCATTGTCTAGTTACAACAACAACAAAAACAGAAATGATGTTGTCATAAAATGGGTCAAGTTCCAAAATTCCTAATCAGGTTATGCAAAGATGTGTTGTGTCGTGTTTAATTTCAATCGTTGTAATACATTTTAATTCTGTTTCATTTAGTAATCTACAATATATACTCAGACCCAGAATGTACAAGCAGTTAAAAAGTAAAATTTTGAAGTAATCTACACAGGACATACAGTAAAGAAAAATTCACTCAGTCATCTTGTGCTTCATGCATTGGCTCCACAAAAAACCCAGGAACAGTTTGTTTAAAAATGATCATAGATAAAATTACTCACGACACTACATCACCGTTTCTCGGCCTCGTTTATTATGCCACGCATTGTGTTAACACCCACTTATTACAGTCTACATGGCTCTTTTTTTGCTCAAGTTCGAGATTTTTTTCTTTAAGTCTTCCTTTGAAGTGAGGAAGCGGAGCAACTTGCAGAGAGCAACATTCAAAATGTGGAGATGCACTGTATGGAGAGAGTGAGTTAGACACAGACGATGGGGGAGGAGAAATGAAGAAAGGATAGATTTAACACCTCTGCCTGTTTCCTTTCACTTCATTTGTGTATTTTGCGTGCTCTATCCATTGCCTTATGTGCTTTTCAGCTAAGGTAAGAACTTAATCTTTTTTTTCATTCTCTCTTCACAGACGATTCACTTTAATCTAAAGTCTTGGTTTAGGATGGTGGTTCAATAAGGGAAAGTCCCAGATTGAGTTTTATTTTCCTCCAGTTCCCTGAAGAACCCATAACCGTAAACGTTTTATATAATGATTAAACTCGGCATTAAATCTTCATTAGAGGAAAGACATTCTTTTGGGTTGATATTACAGTTGTTTTACTTAGTCAAGGCTTAGGCCTGAAACGGATCTCCAGCAGTCACTCTGCCATTTAAGATTGAATGCTAAACATCGATCAGGGCCTATTGCTAGTTGCAAACTCTGTGTTGATTGCTGTGGTTTAATGATGATTGTATCTTTAGCTATAAAGACTTTACTTCTTCTTCATAAACAAAGCTGAATTAAAAGGCAGAAGATTTGTGGCTTTGGAAATTTACACGTTTTGCTCTGGGGTGCTCTTTTAATTCTGCGTATTCTTCACATAACATCCTTCATAACAACTTAGCATGATGCTCTTGAAAGGGCAGAAAACATCATATATTTATTATCAGTAGTTTACCGGTGAGTGTAAAAGAACTTGGAAATTGAAATGAAATTCCATTTCCAATGGTGTCTTCGTATTTCAGACAGTTACTGATGGATTGCATTTTGCTACTGGTGCTCATGCCGGCTGTCCTCGTTGGCGGTGAGTACAACTTTCATTCTTTATAAAACATGGGCCATGATCGATGTTTCAATAACATGTACCTGGCGCATAAATCGGGAATGATCTGTTATATCAGAGAGGATGAAGATCTAAGGACACTTGAGTGAAACCCTACAGGCCACCGAAACAGATTTAACTGTTATCTGTTAAGTTATCTGAGTTTAAATCACAAGGGGAAGCCAGTTGGTGAAATGTATTAGAGAAAACTGCATTAAACTTTAGAGAAGACACAAACTTAGTGAAGTCATCTGGTCAAAAGCTTCAGTACTACATAATCTTTTAGTGATACTAATACTCCAAGTAGGCGTTTTCATGGACAGAGCCCTACCCTACAGTATTTTGATTATATTAGTTATCGTAGTTTTACCATGATGTTTTCTATCAGCAGATTAAAAAATGGCCTGTGTTACCGCTATACATTTTACAAAAGCTATGCTACAAATACTATAAACGTGCACCAATGTGCCACATAAACGCGAATGAGAAAAATTCTTTAAAGGCATTGTTTTAAATTTCGTAAAACAATACTGCATGTTTAATGCAGGAACATAATGAAGTTTAGCGCTTGCTTTACAGCCACAAGTGATTCCTTTATCTGCTTTAACACTGATTAGAACTCACCCCATTTTAAATGTTGTTTTACATTTCATAACTTAATCCAAATGCAGGTCGATCCGATTTTGAATGCACTCTTACAAACTTGCAAAGCCTCAGCTTGCACATTACAATGGTGTTGAAGCCACACATTGGGGAAGAAAAAAGAAACTACAAAACAAAACACATTTTCAAGTACAAACTATGAAAACAACAAGAGTGCATGTAAGCTCAAAAATCATTTTGTCATGACCAGCCTATTGATCGACACTGATCCACAATATTCTGTTAATATTTATATTCTGAATAGGACTGATGGATTGATCGGTCTCTACTTTACAATATTCAGATTATATATTCTAAAACTGTGTTCATGCTTATAGCTGTGCACACCTCATTCATGTGTCACATGACCATGTGTAAAATCATCAAGTAATAAAAAAAAACTAAAATTATTTTAGAAAAATAAGAACTTTTGAATCCGCTGACATTTTGCAGCTTCAGTATTTTTACTGTAGAAAATTTTATTTTGGTTATTGTCATTCGGTTTGTATACAAACTAATTTACAGATTGATTTTGATCATTTCAAGTCCTCATCGATCTTTCAACATATTGTTATCTACACCAGTCATGCATCTGGCAACATTCAAGGGTCCAGGAAGCATAGCCTGGGGGTCTTTTTTTGTTCATAAAATCAATTTGTACAGAGTAGGTGCAGGGAAAATACTTTAATGTATAAATTAGGCCTGATTAAATAGCTGATTTTCAGAATTGATGTATTTGTTCTTTTGCTCTTGTATAATATATTGTGTATGGACACTTTTTTTTTAAAGACAATTCACATTCCCACAGACACTCTGCATCGACATTACTAGACATATATATACGTGTATATTACTAGACAGAATGTAAATGATTTTGGAATTAATTTCTTGGAAACAACAAAACAAAAATCTATTTTAGGCATTTGTCATTTTCACCAAGTCATTTCTGGTTCATGTACTGGATTCCATCAACTAATGTCTCAAATATATCAGGAGTGTTTAATATTACTGTTTTATATCAGCAATTAAAATAGTTTCTATGTTGTGTATATTGCCTCTAAACTAAAAATGTTTTGTCAAATGTGTCAGTAACCTTATAAATTCTACAGAGATAGTCATTTTAAAATGTAGTATTTATAGTCCTATAAAACAAAGCAGCAAATGAATTCTGTTTAATGCCTAAGTCTCGTATATTAGTAGTAAAAGCCAAAATGTTAAATACTAGATATATTAATCAGTATTTATTATAAGAGGTTCAATTTAGATTTTGCGAGCACCATTAACAATCCTGCAAAACCTGAGCTTGCATGGTGCAGCTGTTTTCAAGCCATACATTGAAAAAAAAAAAGAAAAGAACTCATGTCTTGAAATGTAATCTACAAAAGGGTGCAAAGCTGCAGCTGTCGGTTTTATCGTGTATCATGACCTTGCATGAGCTTGTCATGACAGGGCAACAACAGCAACTGTAATTTAGACGGTTGTGGTTTTGGTATTAAAACACACTCAGTCACTGGCACAGTGGTGACCGGTTTGTAAAATAATAATAATAATAATAATAATAATAATAATTCAAATAGATTTACACGTTAAAATAGAGTTCGTATTTCAGTTTTCATATACACTGACAGGATGTTTTACAACTGTTTACCCACTTCAGATCAAATCTCTTATTTTTTGTACTTAAGCAATTATTCATTGTCCACTCACATATTTTATCGGGTAGTGCTTTATTTAATTAGTTAGTGTAAGATTGTGAATTGCTATGAATCTAGATATGTTTTGTGCTAAAAATGTCTCCAGTGATTTAAATTAGCCTTTTTTCAATAAGACATAGATTTTTCCCAGTAAAATAAAATGTTGTACATTGCATATCATAGCTCATGTACACATATTTCTCACTTTTAATTTCTAACTCCTAAGTATTTAAATTGAACACATTTCATTATGCTAACCAACAATGACAATAAGGGATGAGGAAACATTTTTTGACATTGTATATTGGGAAGACGGTCTTCAAAAGATTGCATGTATTAATTTTGCAGGCTTAATTCACTTATTTCTTCAATCAAAGATGCAGAGCTGAGAATTTGACTGTTCATGATTGCATAGTTGGCCAGCCATTTTGGCATATGCCTTGTCACCCTTTAGTAAAAAATTGATTTTAACATTTTATCTAAGAAAACGCGTTTCTACTTGCACAAAAAATGTCAACCGTTCCCACCAATTTTCTATGTTGTCTCAGCTGATAATGGCAAATAAGTAAAAAGGTAGAGATTTTTAGCATAGTGTAATATGTGTTTTAGCATATTTTTTAAATGAGCTTAACTTATATAAGTGGTAATCTTGTAAGTATGCTAACTGTATTGTAAAGATTTTACATATATTTCTGTATATATGTACTTAATTCAATTTAACTCAATATTGTTTTTTTGTATAGCACTGTTAATGGTTGTGAGTAAGATGGAACAACATCCAACTCTGATTAATAGGATCTGTATTTGTAATTGTAATTCAAGTAACAGGATTGAGTGAATGTTGCAGAACACAGTGAAACTGCATGTTTAAGCTATAATAGATAACTTATGGAAAATTATATTTTAACCAAAATTATTAACATAACTTTCTTTCGGCTGCTCCCGTCAAGGGGTCGCCACCTCCGATCCACAAACAACCCTACTTTTTTCTAACTAGGCTTGGGACTGCCATTGCATACAGTGGCTGGGAAGTATGGGGTGTGGCAACCATCAACAGCGGGGCTCAAACCCGGATTCTCAGATACACAAATCAACAACCTAGAGCCTTCGTTGCCTAACCAAAATGATACATGAACATACATATTCTTGCAAAACTAGTAACATTTTTAATATTATTATTTAATTATTATGTTTCAATAGAAAGTATAGTTAGAGTAGGTTCGATGAACAAAAATAGTACAGACAAAAGTGCTTTAGATAAGACCTAATAAAGTGTTCATCTGAAACGTGTACATGTCTTCTGATTACAAGCAACAAGTCCTAACCTCTTTTTTGGTCTAATTCAAGCCTAATTCTTATTTAATAGTTAAACAGAAAATACTGTCTAAAGCAGTTATATTTGCTACTAAGTTTATTTGCAATAATCTATGTCTCTCTGATTTCTGTTACAGGTCAAAATTATGAGACTTCCACTGGATCCAATTTAAATGCTACTACTAATGGTACAAATCCTACACTGCCCACACCTACATGTGAACCCGGCATCACCAATAAGCCCACGCCTGAGCCATTGCCACCTGCAGTGGGCAGGATAAACATGCAGTGGGAGAAGACCAACCCGTGCCAAGGCTACATACATTTCTCCATGAATTTTACACTAACATCAAAACATCTATGTCACAACAAGGCTATTATGAATAACAATTTGGCTAGAAAGTTATGTACGGAGAGGAGATGTGGAGAGTTTGTTGGCTTCAAGATTGATGGGTGTGTAGGACCTTGTGAAGGTTACACGATACATGAAAACCTGACTGTGTCCTTGTACCATTCGTGTGACAAAACATTTCTTACTTGCAAAGGTTTGTGTGTGTAAAACATTCATTTAAATGACAGGCTCATATTTTGTACACTGTATTTATATTAAAATATATCTTTTGTTTGTTTCAGATGAATACAGCAAAGAACTGGTGGCCTACAAAGTAATAACAGGCTTGTTACTTACACTGATTCTTTCTGTCCTTTTCTGTCGATTTGCACAACCGACATACATAGCTCTGCGCACGAGATGTGAGTCACATAATCTTATTAAATTTGTATGATTCAGATTATTATTCAGTTACCATATCCTAAATATTAGTTAAGATCTGTAAAAATATTTAGTCGCTACAGATGAGACTAGTAGAAATGCATTTACCTGTTGACATTTCCTGGATTTTGTACTGTGTTCATGTTCACTGTAAACAAAGATGTGTATAATGAAATTTGGTTTTAAGTTGTTAAAGCTTTAACTGTACATTCAGTACAGTTAAATTCAGTACATATATTCAGTACAGAATATTCAATTAATATTCAGCATTGCCTAGGACCGGTAGCATTTACTCTGATACATGTTTTAATTACTCAGTTACTTGTTGCTGCTTACTACAAGATATAATGCAAAGTTAATCATATGTTGCATTAACAAATACAACATATGATTAACTTTATTCAATTTACTGTAGTTTCACAAAAGCGGCAAAATCGTTGGATCGGCCCAACACAAAGTCAGAGTGGTGAGTCATCTCTCTCTCTCTCTCTCTCTCTCTCTCTCTCTCTCTCTCTCGCTTTCTTGCTCTCTCACACAAACACACGAGCATTCTTGCAGAGGTGAGAACACACAATATCTTTCACCCTTTGAGTTTTTTTTTTTCTCATTTTTTTTTCAAGTGTCCTACCACAGAGGGCAGGCCAGTCATCCCAATAACAATACAACGAAGAGGCATTCCTATCCTGGTAAGAGTTACACACACACACACGCACGCACGCACGCACACACGCACACACACACACACACACACACACACACACACACACACACACACACATTATTTGAATATAAAACAGTATAAATTGTAAAAGTGGCACAGTTGAAGGATCTACAAATATTATTGCTGTGTGTGATTGTTTTTTTTTTGCCAGTATATTTGAAAATCAAATTCAAAGGAAGTAAAATATATAAAAGCACATTAAATAAAAAAATAGGTCTTAATATTTAATATAGCGTTGTTGGCATATACTGTAGTCTTGAAACAAATCAGGCACATGTTCAGAAGTGTACCTCATGTTTAACAATTAATTTTAGTCTTTTTTTTTTTTACTAATTTTTTTTTATTTGTTTATTTTATTATTTATTTTACATTTTTATAGTACTAGTAGCTGCACAAAATAGCAGATGAATCATTAGTTTTAACAAGCATCATTTTGCAAATCTGAGCTGACTGACTGTGCACACTGCATCCGGTAACAAACCATCGTTAATAAGAGTACAAACATTTCTTACTCAAATAATAGTACAGTTCCTCCTTGTTCTTTAATTGAAGTACATTTTCACCCTTAAAAAATTATTTTAGCGATTTTTGTTTCTCATAAGTGTGTTTTAATACAGACATCAGGATTTTGGAAAATGGAATAAATCCTTTTTTCTCAGTACAACCAAGGCAATAAAATGAAATAAATTTAAAGATATATATTAGTGTACTTCTAAGTAGGTAGCCAAGGAATGCCCACAAACATTATTTAAACCTAAATAGTGACAGCTACAGTACACACAAATCCCAAAAGTGGCAAATGATAGCATTATACAAAAAAACAGTAAAAAATCCGACTGCACGCTTCGAGCTGTCAGTGCAAAAAGATTAAATAAATAGGGGTTTTACAAATGTCTTGAAAACAAGAGCTCATCTTAGTTGTTTTGCTGTGTGTATTTATGCTTGTTTGTGGGTACAGATAATTAATCAAATATGAAATATAAACATTTAAAGAATTCAAGGAATCGATTGCCCTCTTGTTCTTATTGTGACAAAAGAACCCCCCCCCCCAATATAATATAATCTGCATATTTCAGAGAAACGTTTCTATAAACTGTGCTCACACACTCACATTCACACATGTTAATGATGCACACTTTGACACATTGAGTCAATTGGACTTTTGTGTGTTGCCAGGTTTGGAAAGACTTACGGTAAATCCCAGCAGAGAGCCTTCGTCGAACAGGAACAGTGACTACGACTCATATGGTGTTTAAACTTCTCTCGTACAGTGTAGGAGTTTGTGAAAATACTTCACTTGAATGCGTTGAATTTACATGAAGATAACAAAACAGCAAGTCTGACATCAAATTTTGCCAAACTTCAAATTATATATATATATAAAAACATGTTTTAGGAATGCTTTTACTTCATCTAACCCACATGCCCTGTCAGTATTGATTTTTAAATTCGTAAATTTGCTACTAATTTATATTTTTATTAAAAATAAATAAAATAATAATAATAATAAAAAAAACTACAATTTTCATATAGAATGCTAAAGAGTATTGTTTATTTATTTTGTGGCTGTTTTTAAACCTGAGATCTTTTTCTTCATCTGCTTGAACTTACTCTGATTTGCTATGAACTAAACTGTCTATTATATTGTCTCTTGTTTTTGTTTTCATATTGTATAAATTATATATATTTTGATTTTTAACTAATGCATTCTGTTGTAAAGATAGAATATGTGATGCAGTGTTATTTTTTAAATAAATATTTGGTAATATTTTACTTTGAAGTTCTTAAAATGAATAAAATTTATGCACGAGATAACATAACCGATAAACACCAGAATTAAACAATAAGTACTGTAATTTATTGATTTTTGTTATAGTGTTAATGAAGTACACATGCAATGACTGGGTTGTCAAATTGAAAAAATCAAAATAGGTCAAATAAGTAAAAAATGATTAGCCTAGGATAGGCTAGATGTTGATCGCTTGCTGAACTCTGGACTGCATGTGTAAATACTGAAAATTGCTTTTCAGTCTCAATTTAACCAATTATCAAACACAAATATATATGTATAAAAGTGTTGGTTAGTTTCAGGTTATTTAGTATTTGACTCATTGTTGATTATTTAGTGACTGATTCACTCCGTTAATGTGTAACGTGATGTCAGTTAAGTAGGACTTAATTTCAAGCATTACAGTACCTTTGTAAATATTACCTCTCTCTCTCTCTCTCTCTCTCTCTCTCTGTGTATTAGAGCATGATTCCCATTGTGTGAATTTGGGTGGAGGTAGACAGAGAAAGAGGGGAAGTGTGAGAGCAGGTGATGATGGGAGACAGGCATGAATGCACAGCTTTGCAGAACTGTGGTTTCCTGTCGTGTTTGGACTAACTTCCTGTTTGTGTTATTTCTGTCGTTCATTCTCTCTATCGCTCTAAAAATATTGCAGGTTCACAAGAGCTCCTTCACCAACAGAGTGCAGAAATTTCACTCATTCATTGATTTTCTGTCTATTGTTTTCTCTCTTCCATTATTTTATCATAATGGCAGAAATGATCGTGTAGGCTTTTCTTGATTTACTTGATCTTTTTCTGCCCTTATTGTAGCCAACTGGATTACTTTCTATTGATTTAATTTATTATAGAACACCTGAAATTTTTAAGATTAAATAAGCAATGAAAAGATGCACATTGTAAGGTTAACAATCCACTTGTCCCACACACCAAGTAGTGCCCTTGATTAGTTGTTAGGAAGGGATTTGGGATTGAGATCTATGTTAAAATCTATTTATCTTTGATTACGGTGTAAATGAAGCAAAACAAATCGAGGCAATTTGAAACAACTTAGAAGCAGTTATTATTGAGACAAGGTGTTATTTAAAATGTAATACTATAATGTTACAGTATCAGATGTGTATTCTTGGTGAAAGTGTTTCCGTGACTGTAGGTGAAGGTGGCTTTTGGCTGGCAGCTGCCCTCCCGTCAATACTGCGGACCGTACTGACCTACTTTCACCCATGCTGCAACCAACCATTGTGTAATTAATTAAGTTGTATAGTGTAATAGTGTAATTAATAGATATTAGAAATCTGGGACGTAGAGTGATACATAGAGTTAAACATCCCAGGGTTATTATCATCTATTATCACTACTTGTGGAATGCATTTCATCCAATTAGATTACTCGGTTTGAACTAACTGATGTATAATGTTTGATTAATAATGTCTATATGGGATAAATGTATAGTCTTCATACATTCACCATGGCATTGCAATATTTGGCTTATCTACTGTATATACCCCTGTTAAAAATACACATGCACACATTTATCATTAATTAATCAATTTAGTATTACTGAGATTTGTCCTGAAATATCTTCAAAATAAATCATGATTGACATCAGCAAAAACTGTTTGTTTGACAATGCTAATTCAATTGGGAACGCACTGGCAAAGTTCATGGAGCTCAGTCGAGATCTGAGCAAAAGAATAGTAGAAACTCTGGAAAAACACCCAAATTGTCACACCTAACACCTTAGGATGGCCAACAACCCAGGAATCACCATGGCACAGGACCACCACGAATTGGCAGCTGTTGGAAAAGCATTATCACCATTTACTGTCAAGTGAGTTTGAACTATTCAAAAAGAAGCCCCAGCTCCAAAAAAAACATCTTCAAGCTCATCTAAAGTTTGCAGCTGAGCACATGAACAGTGAAAAAGCTTTCTGAGGTAAAGATGTTTAACAGAGTCAATCCAAAGAGCACTGTATTACCTCGTAAACTTGTCTGTGGTACCATCGTGCTTTGAAATTGTTCTGCTGCCAGTCGAACTGGCGCACTGCACAAAGTGGATAGAATAATGAAGAATGCAGACCACAAAATTCTTGAACCTAACCTCAAATAATCAGGTGAGTTGTTGAAACCTGAACAAAATTGATTGTGCCAATAGAACATTGACCTCAACTTACATCAATGCTTGTTGGATAAAGCAGGCTAATTATAAGCATTTGGAGCCTCAAACTTGTATTAAAATGTGGACTGTGCTTAAAAACCAGGTCACTACAGGAAAACCAACAAATTTATCAAACCCTAAATATAAAGAAGAGTGGTACAATATCCAACCAGAACATTTGTAGTTGGGCTACCAAAGGTATCTGCCTAATATATTTTATCTGCAACATTCAGTTAAATGGTTTACTGTGTGTATCTTTTTTTATTATCAATTTATTCACCCTGTGTTCATTTCAGAAACCCCCCAAAATGTCCATGATATTCATGATGAGTTTATTTATGAATTTAACTGTAACCTAAAATGATATGGGTTTAAATAATGCAAACAAGACATCTAAAAATATTTCTGATGCTTTATTGAGTACTTTGAGACATTTTGGAGTAAAAAGGCTGTTGTAGATACATATTAAATGATTCTAATATGTTGGTAGCACTATCAAATTAATTAGAAAACTAGAATAAAATAATTATACATTTCTGTGAAGTGACTAAAATAACTTAAACTGTAAAATATCAAATGTTAAATGTGAAAATATTGGGGATCGATTACGGTATACAGGGTGGCCCACAAATTTGGACCGATAGGCAAAATACTTACTGTACCGAATTTGTGGCACTTGAATACAAGAATATTGAACACTTCTTAATGTAACAGAACTGATGCTGTTACACACAAATATGATTTACTCCTTCCGTGCAGCAGTTGTTCTGGGCTGATTTCAATAGACTACTAACTGCAGTTGACCCCACGGCAAAAAAGTGTGGTCTGGTTTCTGTTGTATTTTTAGTTTTAAAGCCATTTTTTGGCAAATATATTGGCAAATATATTTTTGTATAAGAAAAATACCTATGGATCCAGAATTCTGGGCAATACTTTATTTACAGTTTCATAATAAACTGTAGTATCTCTTTCAAATAAAGATTTTTTTATAGACTAGTTTCAACTTCCTATAATTTATTTAAATTTAGTTAGTGCTGTTTGAATAATTTCTATACAACCCTAGAGTACCTAGAACATTAGTATTGTCAAAATAGATTTTTTAAAATTCTTTTTTATAGCAGTGCTTCTCTAACAGCAGTGTGGGAGAGAGGTAGAGAGGGGGGTTGGATATGTGCCATCTCTTCCTCATCCTCAGGTCAGGAAAGCGGATTATCTCTCTAGTTTGAATGAGGTTACACCAGAGCACAATGACATCTGACAACAGATTACACATAGAGATTAGCACTGGAAATAAATTCCTGCACATCCCTCCATCATCCATCCATTCCAGGCATGCACTGCAATACAAATACTGTATGACTTATATGAATAAAGTAATTTGTACATTCTTATGTTAGATTTGTTTAAATAGTTACATTTTTATATGATCAAATATGCCATATGGATGAAAATGGTTTGTTGTGCAGCTTTAGGTAAGCAGCACCAAAGCATGGATGTATAGTACTGTACAATACAGTACATAAGTGCCAAAGAATAAGCAGCTGTGTTTATCATTGTGTTGGTGTGTGTGGGAGAATGGTTGCGATTGTCTGACATCCTGAGTGAGTGTCTGCTTTGTGTGGTTTATTGCTATAGCTTTAAGCTAAGCTCTTTGTCTCTAATCTCATTCTATATCATCACTAAGTAAATCGGATACTGGAATATTCTGAGCTGCTCTTTGGTAACCCGTCAAATAATGCCGCTGGTCACAATGTTGCAGAAACTAAAATGAAACTGTATAAACATTTATAAAGGCTTGTTTTTACATATGTGGAATATAAAAATGTCAAACTGACTTTGTCAATAAAATATCAAGTATCTTTTATTTTTAAACCCATTTCTAAAAGTTTATTAAGGTTTATGCTAGGCATTATGAAGCTCTTATATAGGCATAATATATCAGTAAAGAAAGTGCTTATATAAAATCTAACTACATTTTTCATGATTCAAAAATTCATGATTTTCAGTGGGGAAAGGACGTAAATAGTAGAAATAAAAGTAAAATAGAAATTTTCACTTTTCTTAATGGAGAAAACAATATCTAAACTCAATTGGAAACACACACACACACACACACACACACACACACACACACACACACACACACACACACACACTATATCACTATATGCTAACAGGATTTGACTTTACTATAGTTTGGTCATTGTATTAACCACTTGTTAAATCATACATTAAATTACATTTACTTATATTAATTTACAATGGTGGGAAATAATTATTTAGACACATTTGCACTATTCAGTATACTTTAACTTTAAAATTTATATTGTATTTCCTCCAATTTTGTACTTATACAAATATATATAGAAACGAAACCACACAAGCACAAACAAAGGTGTGTTCTTGAAAATGGGGAAAAAAATATTAAGACACTGCAAATGAAGAACGTTAGTACCTTGTTGCACTGCCGTTTTTGGCAGGTACCTCTTCGAGACATCTATGTAATGCGTTTCTTGTAACGTCATCAGTTTTAGCCTCAACTCCCCAAGGTTATAAGAGGCCTTCCGATAGATTTATAATTTGACAAGCCTCCATTAACAAAGCCAGACAAGTACTAGGATTACTTTTTTGTTTCATCTGATCAGCGCATATTGTTCCAACCAAGTTTTGACTTGTCTAAGTGCTTCTAGAAGTGCATCTCTGAACCTCAGTTTTAGCGGAGGAGTATTGCGTGGGTTGTATGAGCGGAGATGATTGCGATGTGTTTCAGAGGGCATTGTGCTCTGTGTAACTGTTGCTGCTGCTGTTGTCAGGTCATCTTGCAAATCTTTTTGAGTGTTGCTGGTTTTTCTTAATTAGTCTGAGAGCATGTTGTTAAATTCTTGTCTGGTGCTCCTGTGCGAGGAAGATTTGTTGTGGTTCCATGAATTTAAAGCCTATTATTATAGTTCCATACCTATATTATAATGCAGTACAAGTGTAGTGATAGGGCTGTATATGCTATATACTACATCTCTGAGTTGTTTAATAATATCATACCTTCAAGACATTCCTTCACCTTTATCATGATTGCAGAAAAAAGTATCAGAATTCTTATTTCCCCTTGCTGTAAATCACACAAACAACATTTTGAGCATAAATACAGTGGTATGTGAGCTGAAGGTTTCAACTATGGGTTTACTTCTTGTATTTTCACTCTGGTGGGGCTATCATTTCCTTGTAGATCATACACATTAAAGAAATAAAAGAAAGGGAGATGGATAAAAATGGGGGATGATATGAATTGGAACAGTGAGAAAGAGAGGGGATTATTTACCATATTAAATGGATAAAAAATGTTGTGGGTGAGAGAGGGAGGATCAGAACACGAAGAGAGTGAGAGAGAGAGAGAGAGAGGGAGAGAAAATATTTAGAAAAAAATTCAGACACAAGGGCTATACTTCAATGAGAAATAGAAATACAAAATTAAAGCGATTGTCGGATAGATTGAGAGAACTGGTAAAACAGGAAGCTGGGCCAGTATAATTGTGAGAAAAAATGTGTAATATAACTTAATTTAGTCATGCCAGAAGGGATGGGCCAAAATTCTGGATTGTGTTTCACATTCTGGGGACACCGAACAAATGAGGTAAGAAAATAAATTCATTTTGCTGCAGCCAGATTAAACATACAGTAACTCTCAGCTGTAAACCATTACAATTTGTTTACCACATGTTTTGAAAAAAATATTCTATCATATATTCATATATATACACACAGACACACACACACACACACACACACACACACTGTGTTTATTTATTTATTTATTTATTTATTTTTATTAGACTATTATTGGACTCTCTCTCACTCTCTCTCTCTCTTTGTGTGTGTGTGTGTGTGTGTGTGTGTGTGTGTGTGTGTGTGTGTGTGTGTGTGTGTGTTGATTTAGGAATAAAGTGATGGTGGTTGAAAACTTTGCTTTCTGACCATGAAACTGATCTTATTTCTCTGCTACTTTGTGGTGCTTTGTAAGTTCACAATTTGTATACATTGTATTCGTATATAAAAAACAGATTTGCATCAATTACTTTTGTAAGTGTCTGCTTCTATTCATTTAAGGAATCCCAGTTTACCATGATGGTTTTGACAAAGTCCTTCTGTATTTTTTGTATATATTACATCTGTGCATGGAACATCTGAGATATTACTTAATTTTTTTTTTGTGCTGCCAATATACATATATACTAGTACATACATGTATACACATGCACATACTTGAGCCAGCCCTCATTTCTTCATATTTTTGTTCCACATAAACATTTTTTGGTAATTTTTAATGTAGTCTTGAGGAATAGTTTGCTAGGCTTCCTGATTGACTTTTTTGGCTCGCATATTTGCTAAATTTTCGGCTCACATTTTTAGTCCAGTCCCGGTACCTGACCAGTTTCAGAGGACTTTTCTTTGTTAAGCCACACAGTGCTCTAAGAATCATTCAAGCATAAAAAACTTAATGTAAACCAGTGAGAAATAGGTGCAGATGATCAGGCTGGTGATTTGTATACTGGTCATGCTGAATGATGAGAGAGGAAAATGAGAGGTTGTTACATTAAAAAAACTATTTTTAAATGGTATATTAAGACACTTTGCAGCTTGTTACAGTAAAACATTTATTTTAAATTTCGTTCACTTAATCTCCATAATTGAATTGAATTTAATATAAAAATTGCACAGTACTGTACATATAGTAAAGATGTTATAAAGTGTTTTTAATACAACATATGAGTTTAAGAAGTCAATTCTTTTATCAATACATAATATGATCTACAACTTTTCTCCTCAATTCCTTAAACTCAAGCCCACACCCAGTCTCCACCCCTTCTTTCCATGCCAGTTCAAATCTCTGTCCTTCCCCCATGGCACTCTGTTACCGTTTCTCAGGCTGAGCTGAGCCTCCTTTTTACCAACTCCAGCCCTTTCTCCTTTACACAGTCTCTGCTGCTTGTGCCTCCTGTAGGAACTGATTCTAAACCAGTCCTTCATGCTACATTTGGGTCCTACTCTGTGACTCTGGTACTTTTCCAATATTATTAATTTCAGCATTTAATGGATTTAAAATTCGTCCACCACTGATCTTCCCTTGCCTTTCTGTTTCCTCCAGCTCGTTTCTGAACCTTTAGGTTTGATTTCTGTACCTCCTGCCGCATACCTGCTTTCCAAGTCAGTCGAACGAAAATGGGAGACTGAACAAGGAGAAAGTTTTACAGTCAGAGTGTTGTTTCACATGAAAGGTGATTTAAGCAGAAGAACATGTGTGACCCTTCATGCTTTCAAACAAACTGAGGAGCAGAAAGCATCATGTATTACCCAGGTATTGGCAAATAAGCTTTACATGTAATGCCTGCTTACAAAGGTCTGTGTAAGCAAATAACATAACTGAATGATGTTAACGATTGTCTTGTAATGCGTAATCATTAAGTGTTGGTGTAGGTCTACAAATCAAAAATAAGTAAACTCACTGAGGTTATATTCTGTTTCACATTGTCACTGCACATTGTCACTGCACATTGTCACTGCACATCGTCACGTTTGACTAATACCATGGCCACTGAACAGATGGGATATCAGTTTTGATGTTGACAGCGAAAATGAAAACAAACTTTATTGTCCATTTATCTATATATTTTTTTCATTGATTTATTGTTAAACAAGCTGTGTTGGCAGTCTTCCTACTGAAGATCTTCTACTGAAAAATCTTCCCATTTCTGAGTTTATGGCTCTAGCATTTTATCTAGTCTTTTGTCTCTTCTCAGCTAAATAATTGACAAATTCATGATTAGAAAATCCAAAACGCACAATCTGCAACCGAGGCTACAGTGTCAGAGAGCTACTAGAATATGAAAAGAATTATTTACTAAGTAAAATTTCAGTTTTTGAGTCCACATCTGGCCTGTTTTCTATCAATAGATGATTGCTGCTTTAAGCGCTGCAGGGTTTCACTTTTGTAGTGAGGCACTACATACTGTTTCATGCATTTAAAAAGCATTTAGATAACTGGTTATGCAACTGTTAAACAAGTTGTTTACTTGAAACCCTTTTGCTTGCTGCATTGATGTGCTCAGACAGTTTGATGTATTGATTTTTCTTTTTTTTATATTTGTCCCTTGCACCATGATGATCACAAGCCTTCACTAGGGCTGTGTGTGGTCATCATGAATTTACCCAAAGACTGGTTTAAACCTGATGAGACTTTTCATCTAAACCAGAGCCAAAGAGTCAGACAACGGCATCCATACAGACTACGATCCCATAACCGCAGACCGTGGAAGACAAACGTCCCAGCATCTCTTAGGTCCAAACCTGGAGTCCTTAATGATTTGATCCAGCTCTACTATTCTTCCTTTGGTAGTGAAACAAACTGTAAGATGTCACCTCCAAGATGTGCTGCAGGCAAGCAGTCACAGAGAAATCTTTACTACATTGGATCAGTAGCTCTTCCGGAAAAAGAAACCAAAACTAACAAACCAGTGCATGTTTTTTCCTGCTCCAGTGAACATGATCAGGATGAGCTATGGCTGAATTCAGATGTTCTAATTTACTACAACAAGGGGCCTGTGCGAGCTGGAAAACAAGTTGAAGTCTCAATAAATCTAAGGGTGAATTTTAGTGGAGACTTCCTCATTGTGAAGTATGATTGATTGTCATTCGAATCACACATATTAGATCAACTAATCTGAAAATTTGCAGTCAGTGCTGAAGGTTTTTTTTCCCCCCTTAGGCTTAAAGTGAAGAAAGGGTTACTGTCAGTACAAGTTCATCCACACAAAAACTCTCACCTCTGGGTCATTAAAGTGCAGAACACACCAGGCCCAAAACATGACACAATTTCCATAATCTCTCACAGATCTGGTACTGCAATAGACACAAGTGGGTAAGTTTAAAAGCTTTTATAACATAATGGTATAAAAGTGTAATGCTTCCAAAATATATTACACATACTGTATTTCTCTCCGAAATCGATTCAAAAGCCCAGAATGTTGAATTTTGCTTTGCTATATATGTATATGTATTTTGCTTAGTTCTGTGCAGTACATTATGAGTTTGCTGAATGGAAAAAATAAATGGTAACATCTCTAATAATTCATTTTTCTCTCTTTTCTTTCTTTCTTTCTTTCTTTCTTTTTTTTTTACTAATTCCTTCTTGTTCAGCACCTCAGCTCTGCAACTGCTGGCCTGTCTCTCAGTTGAGTTTTTACACAAAAGCTTTGGAGTCGCAATGACAGTTCCAGTAAACTGGTGGATGGAGGAAACCATGAACAAGCGACTGGTTTCACCTCATGGGGCAGTAACATCTTTCTTCTCCTTTTCAGACAGGGAGATAGTGGCCATTGCTTCCATAGCTGAGGTACATCACTAATGCAACATAGCCTATTGCTACAAACTTCAAACATCCCCAAAATCAAGGAGGTCCCTTCTTGTGCATATTTCATTTTCTCTTAAATGTTTTTCTTTGGTCCTCTATAAGGCTTGTAATCTTGGGATTGTTGATAGTTAAGTTGCAACATATTGGTGATTGTATCCATAAACTTCATCCATAAACTTAACCTGGACTGATATTTGTTTGTAAAAGACTTCAATCCAATATGCTCTTTATTGACTTTTTTGTATCTCTGTTCATTTTTACATTAACAGAGCAATACAATAATGAACACAGCCATCTTTACTAGCCAACCAGTTTATGTCCCAATTGTAGTACTGGCCATTGGGCATGATGGCAAAGTATTAGATATTACCGCATCAGTAAACTGTCAATCATCCAATGAAGACATTGTCAAGGTAAATGATAACTTTGAAGAGCACATTATACAGTACATTATAGCATATCAAAAATACTTATCAGTGAGGCTACATTAGCTCTAAAGTGTATGTATGTGCAGTATATGCTTTAAATAAGCTATTGTCTTGCAAGTGATTATAATGCAGGTCTCATTTTTGCAGGTATCAAGTGACTGCTCGGCTGCTTATGTTGATGGAAGTGAATCTGGGGTGGGCAGTACCTGTGTAGAGGTGGAGTTTTCTCTGGGCACTCTTAGATGTTCTTTATGCCTGACTGTATGGGCTCCAGTAGTTCCTCTTCATATCTCGCTCTCTGACACTGTACTGAGCCCTATTAAGGGCTGGAGCTATTACAAAGACAGCAGGTATGCATCAGTCCTTGGAACACAATGCTATTTTTTTGTGGCTGTAGATTGGGTCCTTTTAACAATGACTGAACATAAGGATTCATTTCTTCTGAGATCTCAGATCTCATATGTGGATCGCTTTGCAATCCAGTTTTCTCTGTATTCACATTGCCCATGATCTGGACAAAAGAGGTTTAAAATAACTGACTGACTGACTGTCTGACTTAATGAATGAATTCAGCAGTACTTTGTGAGCTCTCAGTTTTTATGGAGTACTAATAGAACTAATAGGAAGGGATAAATTTTGCATAATTAACATAATTAAACTGTCCTACTCTGTCTTTTTTCTCTCTACTGTTGTCTGTCCTTCTCTTTAACTTTCTCTTTCAGATGCACTCCAGTTTATCAAAGGGCAACCATACAGATCCTTGCACAATTTAGTGCCCAGTCTAGCCAGGGACAGCTTACCTGCATGCTTGGATCATGTGACTGGTTTGTGGATGTAACAGACCTGGTTCATGATTGCCTGAGGATAGAGAACTCGCAGGTTGCAGCTCTTCATGAGAAGAATTATGTTATTGGATTAGAGCCTGGAGTGACTTCACTAAATGTTCGTATCTAAAAACTATAAATCTGAGAAATATTTATTTGTCACAGCATCATTTTAATATTATGGTAGTTTAAAAATAAAAATCTTTTAAAAAAAAATACTTTTAAAGCAACTTCATAATTAATCAATTTTTATGAATTATATTTTATACTTTCTTATCCTCTCTCAGTTGATATCTAGTCAGTGGGATGGTGTGCTTGGCACTGCTGATGTCATTGTGACTTCTGAACCTGTGGCCCCTGCTGACATTTCTGTACATTTAGTTGGTGGTCTTCGTCTGTCAGTCACCTCAAGTGCTTTAAATCCTACTGTCATCACAGCAATTGTGACTTCTCATAACACACTTAATAATTATGAACAAGTAAGTTATCATATTTTTTTTGGTACCTTTGTACTAGTAGTTACAGTAATTACTGTGATAGTTAGCACGGCCATCAGACTTAGTGGCTTGAATCTTGGCTCCAGTTTGTGTGCATGAAATCTGCCTGTTCTTATCATCCTTAGTGGGGTTTCCTTCTGTACTCCAGTTTCGCATACTGTCCAACAACACATGGCGGATTTCCAAAAAATCCACAAAGATGATATCCAAAATGCTGGTTGTGTATGAATGGGTGTGTGAGTGTTTGTGCCTTGTGATGGGTTGGCACCCCTTTCAAGGTGTACTCCATCTTGTGGAACCCATGTTTCCTAGGATAGGCTGCTGGCCCCCCATGACCCTACACAGGATAAGTGATATAGTCAGTGGATAGATGGATGGATGGTTGTGTATGATTGGTTGTGTGTGTGTGTGTGTGTGTGTGTGTGTGTGTGTGTGTGTGTGTGTGTGTGTGTGTGTGTGTGTGCACTTGTGCCCTTTTATGACACCCCATCCAAGATACACCACACCCTGTGACCCATGTTTCCTGGGATAGGCTCAAGACCCAAGGTAAGACATATAGACACTGGATAGATGGATGAACGGTTGTGTATGATTGGGAGTGTGTATGTGTACTGTATGTGTATGATTGCCAGAGTTTGGGTCATCAGAAATGCAACTTCCCTTGTTGTGAACTCATTGATTATAGCCAATGATTGCTTAGCGATATCAGCATGGATGGGTGGTAAGATAAAGATAAAGACTTCTTTTCTTAATAAGTTTTTAAAAAAGATAAGAAATCTCTTCAAAAGTAGGGCACAAGTGCGGTCCCCATTAAGCCAATTATTTCTCTCTCTCTTTTTACCTCTCTGTTGTTTTATCTACAAATGTACTTTTACATTTCTTTCCCTCATTACTCTTGTCTCTCAGGAAGCTTCTTTTAGTGTTTGGCTACAATTTGGTGACGACACTACCATTCTGCTCTCTGCGTTTAGTGAAATCCCTTTCTCTCTACATTTATCCTCACTATCGGAGTCTGTGGTTGCTATAACACCTGGCCCATCACAGCGTGTCCTTGCACAAGGAGATGGTGGAGGGCCCCTGGTGAAAGCAGAGATTCTGGTCTCCACCTGTAAGCATGTGACTGCTCACAATGAGATGGATGAGAACAAACAGGGAGGTGGAACTCGGACATTGGCCAAAGGATCAGGGTGGATAAGGGTGAACCTAGGCGAACACCTCCGGCCTGTAGAAAGTGAAGACCCTAAACTTGAGATGACTGATTCATCAGATACTTTTGCAGAGTTAGACACGAATGTGTATCGTAACTTTGAACAGGAACATGCAACACCTATGTCCACTAAGTATGATGACAATACACGCAGTGACATGATTGCCTGGCATGACTGGGAAAAGACAGTGTTGACACCCCCTCACAAAGGAAATGCAGTGGATTTCTTTCCTGAGGTGGGGAATGGAGAAGGGAACAATACAAACCAAGAGTTAATCTTTGGATTTGGAGCTGTCTTCTGTTTGCTGTGTCTCTCCTCACTTCTGTTCTTACTCAACCTTATGCCATGGGTGATGAGGGAACTTGGGAAGAGAAAAAGGAAAGAAATACAGAAACATGTAGAGGGAGAGACATTCACTCAAGAAGAGGAGAATTATGATAAGAATCAGGAGAAGATGAGATAGTAAGGAGAGATGATAAAAGTGGAGGATTGTTGATTAAAAAATTGTTCTTTTTATTTGTCTCTGAAAGGTTAAACATTTTACATTGTAAATTAGGGTGAAGTGAGATATTGTCGTTTTAGTTGGTTGATATGAATCCAAAAAAAGCTATCCTCTCTAATCCTCACGTTCACCAAACATCAAAACCATTTGATTGTTTCAGTAGGTTACTTTAATGTGTATTTAACATTTTTATGTATTATAATCCCGAACTTAGTAAAAGAGACATTTGTCATTTTAAAGCTCTAACCTTTAGGAATATTTTATTCATGATGTGTTAACTCACACAAAGTGGCGGTGAATGTTCAGTCATGCAGATTTTGTTAGACATAGAAATATATTCTGCCACTTTAATATGGAATTGTAATAGTGCCAAAATTCCTCAAAGCAAAATAGCAGGTTAAAATGCATGAACTGAAAAAAAAGATGTTAGAATTTTTCTTCATTGCAATTTGATCTGAATTGAAAAAAATCCTTAGAGCATTTACAATGTTTGAAATTTTTGCCACTGCAATTTATTGTGGTTGCATAATTTCAAATGAAAATGTAATTCAAGTATTTAAAATTCAATGCAAAAATATTCAAGTTACTAAATGACAGTTCAAAAATATTTTCAAGTGTTAAAAATACAATCTACATTATTTTTCAATTTTACAGATCTGGTCAACAAAATTCACGTCGCTAAAATTCAGGTCTTTATATCTGGGATATCACACGAAGAGCAGTGGCGTGCCGATTGCTGTTGTCCATCCCGCAGTGCACTTTAAAGTCTGCTTCCTGCTCCCTGTGCAGTCTACTTCTCAGAAACTACTTACCGATCGGAACGCAGCACTCTTAACCAACAGGCTGGGTTGCCAGTTGCGCAATAAACGGTTAAAATGACCCCTCTGTATTCAATCTGCGCTCGGTAATGTACAGTCACATTCCGTCACAAGATGGGACTAATTTTCTCAGCAGCAGCAACAACATACATGCTGTTTACACTTTGTTAAATGTATATTGCTTATAAATAAAGATAAACATAAAACTTTGTAATTAAGAAAAACATGTGGATAGCACGTTTTAATGTCAGTCTGATTAAAATAAAATACAAAAGACATTTTTTGGTCACAAATAATTTTATGCAATTACTCTACAACATTTCAGTTTAATATTTAATATGAAGTCATAAGTCTTGGAACAATTAATACCATTCGCACTGTGACTTTGTCACATATAAAATTGGTTACTGTTCTCACATTACCCTGTGTATACTGACTGTACAGTACCGTGTGCAATCTGCGGCATGGACAGCAGGAATAGGTAGGCCTCTGCTCTACGTGTGGTATCCCGGATGTGAAGACCTGAATTTTATAACCTGAATTTTAGCGACATTAAAAAATGTAGATTGTATTTTTAACACTTGAAAATATTTTTGAACTGCAATTTAGTAACTTGAATATTTTTGCATTGAATTTTAAATATGCTTGAATGACATTTCAAGTGAAATTTCAAGTTTGCAGTGGCAAAAATTTCAAACATTGTAAATGGAAAAAAAAAAAGATTTTTTTCAATTCAGATCAAATTGCAATGCAAAAAAAAAAAAACATTTTTATTGCAACAAGTTTTTTTTTCAGTTCATGTAATTCAACCTGCTATTTTGCTTTGAGGAATTTTGGCACCATTATACTTCCACACACCACACACTCTTATAACAGCATTTATTATATGGAGTCTTAATAGTAGTAAAATATTATAATTTAGACAGAAGACTAAGTTGGAATACTTTCTATTGCTTTGTTTATATTACTGTATTTTAATGTCCGATAAAGGAATACTTTGTGGTATAGAATATAAAATATTATATATATTATATATATAAATAATGAAAAAGTATTTGCCCATCTATGTTTGCACATTTGTCACGCATAAATGATTCAGATCATCAAAAACAAACAAACAAAAAAGCTCAAATTACATGGTGAAAAAGTAATTTTCCCCTTAAAACTGGTTGGAGGCAAAAACTGCAATCAATAGTTTGTGATAACTGGCATTGAGTCTTTCACATCGCTGTGAAGAAATTTTAGACCAAATTTCATGCATAATTGTTTTAATTCGGCCACATTGGTGGGTTTAACTTCTTTTAGGTCATGCACAGCATCTCAGTCAGATTTAAGTCTGGACTAGGCCACTCCAAAGCTTTTTTTAGCCAATATGTGGACTTGCTCGTGTGTTTCAGTTTGAATTTTGTATTTCTAAGCTATGTTTCACGTTATGTATGTATGTATGTATGTATGTATGTATGTATGTATGTATGTATGTATGTATGTATGTATGTATGTATGTATGTATGTATGTATGTATGCATGTATATTATTATTACTATTATTATTATTAGAAGAAGATAAATAGCTAGCAGAACATAGTAGTTATTATAGTTATATTAAATTGTTATTTTGCTCGACTGGCTAGCAATTAGGCAGATATTGTTTCCTTTAAATATTTAACTTGTTTTATTACAAAAAAGTAGTAATTGCTTTTTTTTTTTTTTACACATTTTTTAACATAAAACGGACATAAAAACATGGGGAATTGTCGCCCCCTGGTGGGATTTTGGTGTGCAGTTTTGTTTGTTTTTTTAATCGTTGAAAGTTTTGTTTTTCGCGCAACAGTCGTTTCTTTGCTGTTAAATAAATAGCGACAATCATGGTTCAACTTACAATTCTGTCCATACAAGTACTTACAATACTATCTATACAATCCATATAGACAAACCTATATATGCCCTAATGTACATTATACAGCAAATGTCAAGCAAAAACACATAAAAA
>QMIH01001565.1:0-38198 GCA_003987875.1 Clarias batrachus | reverse complement strand
TTTTTTAAAATTATTATTTTAAATATACATACAAAAATGTATATTAAGTAATACCTGTTAAGTATGTTAGTGAGCTCGGATGTGTTAGCAGTAAAGAAATTACTAAAATGTCTGACATAAAATGACATATTCGTCTGGTTGCACGTATTGATTTCTGTACGTGTGCTGAAAGTGTTAAAATGTGTTGCTGTTTGCTGTTTTCAAAATTTGTGCCTTCACTCTAGAAGCATTTCAACGGATTTTTCTAATAGAAAAACAGTGATCGCCCAACGTGGGGCTCGAACCCACGACCCTGAGATTAAGAGTCTCATGCTCTACCGACTGAGCTAGCCGGGCTGCGAGCGCGTTATTTAACTGTCCTATTCGTTCCCTATCATCTTCCTTCCAGCGGTCGTAAAAAATACATTGTTACGTAACCAAGAAACCCGTTGGTTTTACGTCATTTAGATTTCCCCGTGACAGTTACTAAGCGCCATCCCACGAGTTTGTGCACATCTGACTCGGCCATCCAAGCTCGTGATTATTCCCAAACCATTGCCCCAACATCTGACGCACATACAGGTCTTTAACGTATTTCTATCCTGCAGCGTTACAATTTCCCTTTACTGTAATAAAGGCTATGATCACGCTGCAGGTAAAATCTATTGTGTTAAGTTTTTGCTTAAGTGAAGTGTTTGCGCCTCTATTCGTTAATTAATTTTCTAATTGTGTTGTCATAGACCAGTTCTCTTCAATATACAGTCATGTTCAAAATTTAGTATCTGCTCTTTTTTGTATTTTGTTTTTGTATTAAACATCATTTAGCATTTTTTCACCACAGTTTTTCATAATTTTTTTACTAAAAAGAACAGAAAAAACGGTCTGACCTTGGGGTGAATGGGCTGGGACAAATGTCTTTAATGCTTTTCACTTGTGCATCATGTTTCTCACTATGGAACATTGAATCCCAGTTTGTTGGCATAGGGTTTTCTAAAAACCTTTTCCAGATTTATGTGCAGCAACAATTGCTTATCTAAGACCATTGCTTTAATCTTTCCCTCACAACACTGTGTTAACACACACCTGAAGGCTCCAGACTAGCAAATGGCTTAAAATTCTGCTTTCATAGAGGTCTGCACACCTGCTGATGATCAATTAATCACATTATTATTAGCATCACCTGGCTAAACTTACCCTCTTAAATCCAGTGGAAACAGTATTCTCCAAAAGTTATGTCTTGGGTTGTATTTGCCTAAAGACTAAGACCTACTATGATGTGATGTTTTTTTTAACACAAAAAATACAGAATGTAAGAAAATAGAGGGGTACTAACATTTAAATATGACCTTATGTGGAAGAGCATTTAAAGCAGATAATTAAAACCACTTATCTTAACATCTAAAACACTTTATTTAAAACTTTACAGGTCAGTGATCAGTTTGGTTGAAGCATAATCTAAATTTTATATGCTCTAAATACTCCTTATTTTACAAAAGTTTAAGTGCTAATTAGAAACTGTGGCATGTTTTTTGAGCCAAGCAAACATTTAACATCATTACAGCCTTGAAATTAGCTTACGTTGTGTCAATATCATTGATTGCAGCAAACGAGGTGCATCCATCATGCATAGTGACCTCAGTACAAGAGTGACCAATGCATAGTTTGTCAGATCTAGGCTCAGCAACATTGTGACAATGAAATGAAATCAGATGACCTAAATGTACTAAAGGACCAGGTTGTCCCATCATTGCATTTTTTTATTCCCTGATGGCACATGCATATTTCAGGATTCAAATCTTAAGCACTAGAAAAGAGTTTTTCTGTACGCAAGAGAACTCATTTTCACACATGAATTGTCCATCCTGGCCTTAAAACAACTGAATGTCTAGGGTCCAGCAGGAGACTTTATGGAGTGATTTTTTTTTTTTACTATTTACACTGTGGAGCCTAACTTATATTAGTCATATTATTTATTATCTGTTTAACAAATGTCTGCAACATTTAATGGGATCTTATTTATTTTACAATGAATCAGCATACACTGTAGTTTATGGTACATTGCTATAATTTTCAGAATTTGACAGATGAACATTTTGTGGTATTAAACAACTGGGTATTAAACAACTGGGTATTCTTCCATCTGGTTGAGACATATTGCTTTGTTTTTGTCCAAAGGAAAATTCAAGAGGTAGAATATTGTTTGCAAGTTCTGGAATCTTGGAACAGACCAAGTTTACAGTAACAATTAAGGCACCGAACCAATATAGAGGAAAGCACCATGTGTCTTTTACAACGTCAGTCTTTGTTTATCCTCACTCATCCACACTAAGGTTGGGCGATAGGGCAAAAATATCATATCATGATATTTAAAGACACTTTCATGATATACAACATAATTCTTCTGAGATTCTGATAACAAACATGGCCAACACAAGCTTCTGTATGTTCGGAGATTTTAGTCTAAAACGTTTAATGAAGGAAAATGGAAGGGAAATGAAACAACTGGTACAAAATCATTTCAAGTCAGTTACATTTCAAAGTAACAGTTCAAAAAGCACTGACACCTAATGCTATAGATGGAAAGTGCATCATGAGGTTATTATATCAAGATATCAATATAATTGTCATATTGCCCAGCCCTACTCCACATTGTAGATTTCTGTCACTATGTCCTTAAAGGCTTTTAGTCACTGTCTAATAATTACTAATCAGAACAATCTGATTCCATGTATCAAACCATTTCTACCAATATTACAGCATAGATTATTTGTGGTAATATTGGCATTGTATCCGTATGACTGAATAGATTCAATTTTGTCCCTCACACTCCACCACAGGAAGCTGATTGCTGATGTGTCCTGAGATTGCAGATCCAGGCAAATCGCTTCCCACAGCGATTACACACAAATGGTTTCTCTCCTGTATGAACTCTCTGATGCTTCTTCAGATTCCCTGCTTCTGTAAAAAGCTTCCCGCAGGTCTCGCACTTGAAAGGCTTCTCTCCAGTGTGGATGCGTTGATGAGCCTCCAAGTTAGACTGTCCAGTAAAAGCCTTTCCACAGAACCTACAGATGTAACTTTTCCTCTTGCCCTTTTCCATGCGCCTAGGAAGCTGTAGCCCAGCGAGAGAAACCCCAGGATGTGGTACATTTGGGATGGCCTGAGTGAGATTTGCTCGGTTTGCTGCATCTAATCTAGTTCTGTTAAAGTGACTGAACTGCTGAGGATGGGCTTGACTTGAAGCAGTGACTGTACTCCACTCTGCCTCCCCCCTGTGAAGCCCTCTGGTATCCTGAAGCCTGTTTGACTCAGCCCCTTTGTGCCTACTTCTAACAGACACAGGTCCTGGCTGTACCAGAACACAATCTTGGTCTTGCTCTACTTCCACTATATAAGAACAAGATGGCTGACTTTCAGAGGGGCTATTTGCAACCAATCGTGGAAAAGAACTTTCCAGCTCCTTGGCTCTCTCAAACAGTGTGCTATTTGTTCCTAGGACATCAACAGACGCTACTGTTTTTCTCTGAGCATTCTGGTTTGAGAGTGTGAGGTTGTTGCTCTCATCTGGCCCTTGGAGATGAGACTGGGAACTCGGGATATCCCATACTTTGACTTCTCGCTGAGGAAGAGCTGGCTCACGTGAACACACAGGCCCTGAAGTCTGGGAGTCCACCACATCTAGACAACAGAAGTAAGGCATCAGTAATCTTGTTCCTCTTATTTTTTTTTTCTTCAAAACATTGTATGTACACCCATAAAACAATATGCTTTTTTTAGGTCACTAAATGAGAACCACATTAAGTTGCTGAGTAAAGCAACTGGTTTTTGATCATCATTGCTAAGATGCCTTACTCTGTATCGTAATCTGCATCTCTGTTGATTGACTGGAAGTTCCCTGCTGTTGTTCTTGAAGTCGGCTTTCACCCGTCACAAGGGACGACTCCAACTCGTGAGGCTGAAAAACAACAAAAATCAACAAGTCTTTCTTTTAGAATAAAACGCATAAAAACTATTATTATATACTATATATTATAATATATACTATTAAAGTATTGAGGAAATTGAATTTAGCTTTAAATACATGTAAGGAAAAGAACAGGATTGACAGCTCCATTGTGATGTGTATTATCCACACTGACCTCCTGCATACTGAGGGCTAATGTGATCTGTGCAGGTGAGGAAGAGACTCCGTTTCTACAAACGTCTGTGCTGGACTCTACAAATCCTGAGGAGTAGACAAAACCACAATTAAGTGACAGCAAACAAAAAAAAGGGGGGGGGGGTCGGGGGAATTTAATTCACAGTAGCAAGTTACTATTCTTTACATCCTTACAAATTGACTCAGATGTCCTATTTACTACGTTTAATCACTTCCCCTCACTCTCCTTGACTCACCGTCTTGCAGGGTCATGCCACCACGTGTCTGAGTATCTTGCTCCTCGAGCTCCGAATGCTCTTCCTTGATAAACAGCACGTCTGGCTCTTCATCATCGGTCTTTTTGTGCTATAAGACCGACACAAGGACAGGCACACAGACACACAAAGACTGAGCATTACCACAAAGGCCTGGTGTCACATACACAAACACAATCAGTGCAGCACATTTAGACAAATTGTTCATAAGATAGGACAGGCCTCCACAGGTGTATTGTAATAGAGACATGTTTTGCAGTAGGTTCCAAACTGATTATTGTGAAGAAGAAAACTTAACATAACCAATCAAACATTAGGTTATTCCATGAGGTTAAAAAAAATGGGCTAATACTGGAATATTGGAAACAACTGAAAAAAAGTACACCACATTACTACATGTATGTGTTATTTGCCAGTATGTATGTTACAGCACACTGTTAGGATTTACATCAGAATTCAGTTGAAACTAGCACTCTACTGTTAACTAATTACAGATTGCAGTGGAAAGGGCAGATGTGGCTTTTTTGAGTAAACGATTTTAGAATTTAATGTACAATCCATTACCTTTGGCTATCGCTTATACAATGATTATATACTAATAAACAGGTGACAGGATCATGTGCTCATTTATGCCTGTGGTGACCGTCTGGCCTGATCCCACAGAAAAGCCAATGCAGCACAAACCTGGCAAAAAAGCCAACCCTGGCCATGACAGAAAGACACTAGAACACCCAGTGCACCACTGCCTGCCATGCATGGGTCCATCTGGCAAAGAGCCCAAGGCTGCCGATCCGGCCTCCAAAACTCCCCAGATCCCAGCGGGTCCCTGTAACCCAAGATCTACCATCCCGGCGCCAGACACCACAGAACACCCGCCAAAGTCATGTGGAGTCAGTGTACAGAAAGGTCAGTGTAGTTTTGGTGGCACAACAGGGAAACTAAAACCCAGGTGGTTTTAGGTGTTATATTTTTAAATTATGGTTGATTGGTGCATTTATACTCATACTTGGCTTCTCCTTTTTTTATTCTTTAAAATGCATATAGCTGCAGATGTTTACCAAAGATATCCAGACTAAAACACACAATAACACCCATGCTCAGACATTTCTACAAAGGGCCATTTTTTATTGAATATTGACCACTGAATTAAACCAGTGCTTGATAATTTTTGCTAACAGCAAAATCGTTATGATTTAATGCAACAAATACTTATTTTTTGGTTGACTAAGAGGTATACTACAAAGCAGAGTTTATCAGTTAGATAAGCCAAAACAATTTTCAGTGAAGACCCTTTCTTACCTCTTCTATTGGATAGTCTTGAGCTTCAGTTGAAGCCATTTCGATAGTATTTCTAACCTTAAAAATAATGGTAACAGTTTTGTGAAAAATAATATAGTATAAACTAGCGATTTTCCCTTCAAAACAGCAAACAAATGCACGGATTAATCAAAGTTTATTTGGGAGTTACACAATTCCAAATAGATTCCACTAAAACCACTTCTATCTGGGCATGACAGTAACTATAGATCCACATTTTGGGTATTTTGATCAGCTGAAAAAAAATCCTGTTAGTCATTAAAAAAAAATTAACAAAATGTGAACCCCACTTAAATCAAGCAGTACAGACTACAAAATTCTTGGTTGAAATTCAGTGTTGTTATTTCTCATCAGTACTCCATGTGTCTGTAACAATATTTTATCAACAACCCACAGTTACATGCAACTTGTTCCATCGATATGTCCATAAGTCAGTTTGGTCAGTTGTTGATCGGCCCAAGAGATAGAAGTTCCTCTGCCGTGAGCATATCAGGGTGATATTTTTGCTGATGGGTTTTAAGGTTTCGTATCCAGGCAAATGCCTTCCCGCACTGGGTGCAACTGTAGGGCCTCTCCCCTGTATGAACTTTCTGGTGCTTCTTCAGGTTTCCTGCCTCAGCAAACAGCTTCCCGCAGGTGTTACAGCGGAACGGCTTCTCGCCTGTGTGAATGCGTTGATGGATCTCCACTTTCTTGGGGCGGTTGAAAGCTTTTCCACAATATTTGCAAGTAAAGAGTTTCTCGTTGTGAGCTCGTTCATGTCTAACCTGTCCAATTCTTGGCTGGTATAAACTAATGCCTTTGGCATGTTGCCAACTGTCCACATCTGGTATACCTGAAGATGTTGATGCCACCACTGGAAAGTCACTGGTCAACTGTGATAAGGTGGCATGTGATGAGGGCATGCTAAAATTATTAAGGTGATCTATTCTTGTTGGTTGGAACTTTTGCAAAGTCTGGTGTATTGTAGATTTCTTATTGCTGTCCCAAACAGTGACGTCATCCCCTTCCTCTGCAGACTCAACTTCTATGATCTCTGTTTTCTGTGGGGGGTGATCAGGTCGGTTCTCTGTTTTACTGTCACTCATCATGTAAGAGCAAGATGGCTGACGCGGGTCCGCATCATCACCCCCTTGCATAAATAGCTCCCCCAAAGGAGCGCACGCCCCACTTACACCAAACTCTGCCTGCCCCTGTAATCCCAAGGGCTCCTGGGATAGCCCCTCAGCGTTCTCAAACTGTGGCTCAGATTTAAGCACTTTGTCAGATCCACTGACCTCCAAAGCCTCGTGCCGTGTCCTGGAGTTCTGACCATCCACTTTATCCACTTGAGCAGCACCATAATCTGCCTCTACACCCTCACACACAGGTTCTGCCACTCCTGTGAAACAATGGGAGACAGATTCAAAAGGTTATAACCATACATGCTTCTACTGAACAGTTTTTACTATTTATGATGTTTCCAATTACAAATATTGTTGGTTTTCTTTGATTTTTTTACTCAAAAAAAGCTCTAAATTTAAAATACATATTAATCATTTTTATTTACCCGTCTACTCACCATCTTCTCGAATGAATAGTTGTTGCTGTGTGTGGCCTTCATCAGATGTCTCAGCCTTAACAAGCACAGCATTTGGTCCAGCCTGGCTGGAGTCTTCATGCTATTGAGAGAAAACACCAGAAGCTGAATTACAAGGTTTCATAACAAATTACAGACATAAGATTTATTATTATTTAATATAATATTTATCAGCTGATTACAACATAATATCACATGTCTTATGGTGGTGTATATTTAGAGTTCAATAGATATTGGTCATTGTTTTGTTAACACAAACCTGATTTAACACCTCAGTTCAAGACCATGTTAGTGAGTCTGTGAACCAGAAAATCACTTGTATTATACGTTTTTATAACCCCCATTGGTCCCGTAATAAATGCATACATAGCATTTTAAAAAAAATATTTTCCCCGATTCTCTCTCTAATTTAGTCATGTCCAATCCCACTCCCTGTCACTATGGGGCTCCCACGTTAAGGGTAATACTACGACTCAGTCGGGAGGGCCGAAGATTCTCACGTGTTTCCTCCAAACCACGTGACGCCAGCTGGCCGCATCTTTTAGAACTGCTCGCTCATGCACAGTTGAGGGCGGCGTAACACACTCGGAGGACAGCGCTATCCACTAACGGCGTAACACACTCTACCCCTGACTGACTGTAAAGCTGTGATTAATATGGGAGCACTAAGTACCTCTCATCTCTCCCCTCTGAGAGAGCTCGGCCATTCAGGTCTCTCTAGGCCTCTGGCTGCGACAGGTTACAGCATCACTTGGGAATCGAACTTGCGATCTCCGGATGATAGGGCGAGCACTTTGTGCTGTGTTAGCGCAATGGTAATGTTGATGACTATTCAGAAACCATTCCAGGCTACAAAAAAAAATACTACTACTACTAATAATAATAAATAACCACAGCCAAAGCATACATCTGTATTACTGTGCATAGGCATATATTACAACACCACCTGCATTACATCTACATCTAGTCATTTGGCAGACGCTCTTATCCAGAGCGACTTCCATTTTTATCTCATTACATCTGAGCAATTGAGGGTTAAGGGCCTTGCTCAAGGGCCCAACCGCGGCAACTTGGTGATTGTTACGTTTGATCCTGGGATCTTCTGAACCGTAGTCCAATGCCTTAACCACTGAGCTACCCCTACCCCTACCCTATTATGCACATAGATGCAGAAATTAATTAAACTCTCTGGGTATAATGTACACTGGAGGAAACATCAATCTGCTTATAAAAAATCCTGTCCTCTTCTATTCTTAGTGTTTATAGTGGTACCACAAAATTGGTTATCAATACATTGTCTAGTGTATGTTCTATGGAGTTTCATGTTTACACCAAGTTCTTTCATAAATGATAGCCAAATGTACTGAGACAAATGTGATATCCAACATTATAATGCCATTCTCATTTTTTTTCAACAATGACAATCAACAGCAATGATATTACTAACACAACAAATAATATTTGGCATGAGGTGCGTGACAAATATATATATTAAAAAAATAGCTGTTTTGTGCAAACATATGAGAGAACACATATTTTCTTAATATTTTTTTTGCCAGCACTGTATAAGATGTGAGTAAATGTAAGGGCTCCCAGTGAAGAATATGGAGATGCAAAAAACATTATTTCATACATAATGCATTGTTATAGACACGCACACAATTATGCTTCAACCAAAATGTTGTGATGTTTTCATGCTTTGACACAAGTACTGAACGAAATAATGATGGGATACATTTAATCAGGTGTTTGTATAAATAGTGCAACCTTTGCTTACCCCTTTCTCATCATGTTTGATGACTGGGTGGCCAATTGGCACGTCTGCACTGGAGGGTTCCCCTTCTCTCCAAACATCCTCATTTAATTGCCTCCCATAAAGCTCATCTTGATTTGGAAAAATGTCTTGAAACAGAAAAGCAAAAACACAGCAATATGAAATGAACATGCTGCTTCTATTGGGCAATTACTATACATGGATAAACATAACAGTCAAAAATATAGCACAATGTGCATGAATTTTCAAATCTGACTGACCTCCCCCCCTAATATTGAGGAGGGTCCCCCACCCCCTCCACCACCAAAACAGTAATGATCCATGTGTTGAGACTCTGTTTTGGAACCAGCATTAACCTTTTCCTCAATTTGAGCTACAGTAGCTCTTTAAATCGGACTAAATGGGCAAGCCTTCACTCCACATGTACATCAGTGTCCTTTGGCTACCTATGACTCGGTTGCAATTCACCGATTTTGCTTGCTTGGATCTTTTGGCATGTCCTGACCACTGCAGCCTGGGAACGTCCCACAAGAGCTGTGGTTTTGGAGTTGCTCTGACCCAGCTGTCTAGCCATAACAATTTGGCCCTTTTCACAGTGGCAACATTTTTAATATCTCATTACAATGCCGGTTGGAAGTGGGTGAGATATATTGGGCAACAAGTCAACCTTGTTTCCTAAAGTTGACTTAAAATGTTGGAAGCAGGAGAAATAGGCAAGTATAAGGATTTGAGTGACTTTGACAAGGGTCAAATTGTGATAGTTGAAAGGACTGGGTCAGACCAGTGAAGAAAAAACGGTTAACTGTGGAAGTGTTGGTGTAGACCAAATAGATGAAAAGGTTAATACTGGTTGTGATAGAAAGGTGTCAGAACACACAGTGGCTCAGTGTTATGGTGGCAAAAGCGGGACCTACTCGATATTAGGCAGGTGGTCATAATGTCACAGCAGATCTGTGTATATATTTATTTTAAATAAAAACACATTCAATACAGGTGACATATGGGGAGATTGATTTATTTATGTGCATGAAACAGGGCTAAAAAAACAAATAGGGTATGATTTTTTTATATAGCAAATGTTAGTGTAAGGAGTCCTTTACAGGATAACACTGTCTTCAGGACAGAAATGGGGGGGGGGGTTGGAAGGAACGTTTGCTATTTCACAGCATTAACTGTAACTATAGAGGGATTAAAACTCCAATAATGGATACAAAATTCATCATTTTAGCACTGCTGTAGCATTAGAAGAATAAAACACTGCGGGACAGTTATTACTGGTTTATAACCAACTTCAGGCTTTGGATGTGATTTTTCTCCAGCTGTAACAACACGCCGCGTGCTGTGTTAGTCCGTACGGATCTCACCTGCAACAGGAGCTCTGTATTTGTCCGAGAGACTGGCGCTCACTTGGACTCTACTAGAGCGATTTCCCGAGCTTTCGCGGATTCTCCTCTCGGCGTAACCTCGCGCCATTCGCAGCTCCATCAGATGCAGTTTCCTCTTCAGCGCCTTGTTTTCGCGCTGGCACTGAGACATCTGCAGATTAATCACCGCATAGTCATCGTCCACCAGTTTACAGATTTCCGCCACCGCCGCATTCGCCAGGACCTCCATGATGGAGGCTAGCTGAGTCTGAAAGGCCAGACGATTCGACATAATGAAAGCCACCGGAAACGACACGCAGCAGTCGTTTCTGCCACTATACAGGAAAGGGAGCCGTTTTACAAGAAGTCCCTATAGAATAAAAACAAAAGCCGAATAAGGATTTGTTGCTAAAATGTATCCCTATTGTCGCAGCTCCGTCGCCTTTTTTGCCGTTCGCTGGTGACGTCACGAGAACTTCCGGCTGCTCTGTAGTAGTGACGTCGAAGACCCGCGTGATGTCCGTCCCACTACAGAAAGCAACGAAGCGCTGAAAGAGCACGTCGAAACTATACATGAGTAATCTCATCATTACATAGCCAGCATTACTAATCATTCTATTCATTCATTCAACTTCAGTATCAGGAGTCCAACCCGGGAAATCGATGCCCAGAGAACAATTATGTAGAATTGTTAGCTGTAAGCAAGTGTGCCTCAGAAATACAACATAATTCCAGTTCAATAATATGCAAAGTCTCTATGTTCCATTTTGCATATTTGCAATACTAATACTCATATTTTTTAGTTCATAATTCATAATTAGGATCATTAAATAAATTGTAATATTACACAAAAATATCCAAAGCAAATAGAAAATGCAGTTTTTAAACAAGGTTTTCATTCATTAGGGAAAAAACTGCCCAAATCTACCTGGCCTTGTGTGGCCCTGTTTATTCCTTGCTAAATCATGAAAGGACTGTGACAACAACATTTTTGAAAGCTAAATTCAATTTCACTTGTCACACCCAGGCCTGATAACTGGCAGATACGTTGAATCAAGAAATCACTTAAATAGAACCTGTCTGACAAAGTGATGCATGCTAAAAGATATCAAAAAGCACTGGATTTAAAGAAAATCAATGAGAGATGAGAAACAAAGTATTTGACAAATATCAGTCTGGAAAGAGTTACAAAGCTATTTCTCAAGCTTTGGGACTTCAGCGAATCATGGTGTGAGCCATTATCCACAAATGAAGAAAACTTGACAGAGTGATGAACATTTTCAGGAGTGGCAAATATTACTCTAAGAGCTCAATTGCTACTCATCTAGGAGCTCATAAAAGAACCCAGAACAACATCTAAAGAACTGCAGACCTCACTTTCCTCAGTTATCATTGTTTTATATATAAACACTAACTGAGGCAAGTATATTCTCTGTGTGATTGAACAATAAGGAAGATACTAGGCAAACTTACTGTATGTAAGTAATTGTGTAGTTCGTGACCTTAAGCTCAAGCACACTTAGGGTATGCATATATATATTGGTGAAACTGAGTTTAACATTTCTGATGTAAAAATTACATCAGAAATGTTAAACACAGTTTCATCCAAAAAAGCCATATTAATATTTTTCCAGTTTGCTGTGGTGCCAAGACATTGAATAATAGCTGAATGTTCATTAGTAATGGTATGACCTTACATTTAGTAATTCATGTAAGCAGTTTTTATAACCACAGCCAGCAAAAAAAAAAAAATCGCTTCATTTAGTAGAATAAAATTATTTTATTTAATAACATACAATTATGTTAATACAATGCCTTTTCTCTTGGAAAGACCCAACACTGCTTGTGGATGTACAAGTCTGGCATCTGGTTTTAATCAATTCTAATATACTGTATATAGATAGTACTCTTGTGTGCTATTAATTTCTCAAATAGAGCAGGATAGAAAAAGACAGAACTTAATATAAAGCATGTCAGCATAGTGTTAAGCATTGTTGCCTTGTACCTCCAGTGTCTGGGTTTTATTTCCACCTCATGTCTGCATGCATTGATTTTGCATGTTCTCCCCATGCTTGGTGGTTTCCTCCCACAGTCCAAAGACTTGAACTTGGACTGCAAATTTGGCTAAGTGGCGTTCCAAAATTGCCCATAGGTTGTGAATGAATTTGTGTGTGAGCCCTGCGATAGATTGGCACATTGTCAGGGGTGTACCCTGCCTCCTGCCCTAAGTGTCCTGGTATAAGCTCCAGATTCCCCCCTATGACCCTGTACACAGAATAAAGCAGTATAGACAGTGAGTGAGTGATGAAACTTAATATAGTTGTTTGGAAAATAGAAACAAATGCTGTTTCTTGTTCCTCCTACAGAAAAGCCACATGGTCTTCACATGTGAATGATCAGTTGACAAATTACACATTTATTTCACAAATAGAGCATTACTTCACTATATGATTTTCCCCCACACATGATCTATTTATTTTGCCATCTTTCTATCTATATGTCAAGAATGTGTTTTTTTGGATTATCACATGATTCTTAATATTTTTCATGCATGAGCCCATGTTGTTCTTTAATGTCATCATAATTATATACAGTGGTCAGTACACAATAAGATGAAATAACTTTTCTCCTAGGCCCAAGGTGCAACGCATGTATAACTCACTCACTCATCATCTATACAGCCTAATCCTGTATTCAGGGTCATGGGGGGCCTGGAGGATATCCCAGGACACTCAGGGCACAAGCCAATCCATCGCAGGGTAGACACATATATACACACACTCATTCACACACTATGGACAATTTGGGAATGCTAAATAACCTAACCTACATGTCTTTGGATTGTGGGAGGAAACCAGAGTACCTGGTGGAAACCCACCAAGCACAGGGAGAACATGCAAACTCCATGCACACAGAGACGGGAATCGAGTCTGGTCGTGAATCGAACTTGGACCCTGGAGGTGCAAGGTGACAGGGCTAACCACTACACCACCGTGTCGCCCCACATGCATAACATACTGTATACAATGGCAAGAGGACATAACCTATGTGCGGGAATAAAGACAGGTGTGTGTGTGTGTGTGTGTGTGTGGGGGGGGGTTATGGGAAACAATCGGGGGTGTCCACAGTAGGGCAAAAGAGCACAATTAGCCTTTCAGTAAACACTTGTGACTTGGGCTAATCCAAAGCAGCAGCCATGGATCCTACCTAATTTAGATGTAGACATTTCTTGTACTCTTGCTTGCTATGTTGCCCTCTTCAACCCTCTGTGCAGGCCACTTAAGTTCTTTCCCTTACCATATGTTCATTTGTATACAGGAGCATTGGCCTGCTTAAACAAGTTTGGGCTGTGTACTTTCCGGGAAATTGTAATGGCATGACATACAAAGTCATCCCAAAGAACCTTTAACTGATGTGTTTTTTACTGTTTCAACTTGACAAATTCAATCCAGAAAAAATGCTTTGTAATACACCTACAAGGTTATGTAAACCTCTTGCCTCAACAGGCTGCTCTGGTATAAATTATGCCTGAATCATCTTGGAAACAAATACAAAAAGGAAAAAGAGTCATTCACATTGAAAGCCTGCTAACATTACTTTATATAAGTCATTTGGCAGCTGTTTTTTTTTTTTTTAAAGAAGACAGCAAATGCATAATCGCATACTCACTTATATGATCTAGGTTTTTAATAAAGCACCAGGCAGTGTTTCTTTATCTACCCAGATGTGTTTAATTACAAATAGAGAAGCCGTATAAGGTTTCTTTAGTATACCAGTAGAAACAGATATGATACAAGCATTCAGCTGTTTCTGCTCATCAACTGTTTTTAATGGATATCAACAATGACAACAACAAAAAAATACAGATAAAATTATAATAGTTAAAAAAGTCCATGTTTCAATCCAAACCTGTTTTGTATTGCCTAAAGTGTGATCTCATGTGTAGTGAAAAAGATAATTATGCAATACATTTTTCTTTGAAAAAATAAATAAAAAAAACAATAATATAAATTAATTAACAAAAATAACTACAACCACAGTTGTTTCTCTTGGAAAGCCCATAATGTATCTATGTAAAATTATACAATGGTGGATTGATGATCATAAAGTGTTCCACAAGGAAACATTTTATGGTGTTAAGAATCCTTAACCACAAATACAATCAATTCTCATATCTAATTGGTTGGACTACTGCTTTATTTTCTACTGGAGCAGTTCTGATTGTAGTTCCACCTGCAAGGCGAATCACATGCTTATATTATTGCTATCATTCTAATACATCATATTAACAATGTATACAGGGATTTGTATGATGGACAGTCCATTGAGATTGTAGAAGTTTAGGAACTTTGGTAGAAATTGCAGTGCTATTTTAAATCAGACCAAGATCTTCAGACGTAATCTCTTGTGCACTGTAAATGCTATACTTTTCTTGAGGCTTTGTGGATTTCTTGGGTTTGTTCACTTGACTGTAGATGACTTCCTCTGTCATGCTGCTTGGTGTATTCTGCTTACTATCATTTGCAGCACTGGTGAGAACCTCCTCCTGTGTTTTTTTAACTGCACAAACCTCGGGTAAACTGTAGATAGGTTCTTCCTCATTCTGAACCATGCTTCCCTGTTTCTGTGCTGGGCATGATGTGAAATTACATATCTCAGAGTAGACTGGTTCTGACTCATCAACATAATTAAATGTTTCTTTCGCTTTAGCAAGATTAGCAGAGGAAAATTTGGGGGGATGAAATGTAGGCTGGATAACATCAACAGGATCAGAATACACTGGTTCCAAGTCCTCATTACAACAATGTCCAGGACTACTGTTTTTTACAGTCACCTGTGATCTAGCTCTTTGTGTGTGCATACACTTGTCTAGCCGAACAATATCAACAGGATTTGAGTACACAACTTCAGGCAAGGAAATGGATTCAAAGTGATGTCTCTGTGCTGTTTGAGAAGAGGCAGTGACAAGTTTGATGCAGTCTGATTCAGCTGAGCTGTTGATGGTGTTGATGTGAACGTCCAGTAAGTTGCCACTGCTTAGACGTTTAGGCATTGTGAAGAAAGGCGAGAGAACAGGGGAGCTACCTGCACTGACAGACAGGCCCTTCTGCTGCTGGATGGCCAGTTCCATGAGACGGACAATCTCATCACCTTGCTTTGTCTCAAAAACAAATGTGCCAGGGCCAGAATCACAACGTCGACCCGCCTCAATTGAAAAGGTCACCTGGGAAATTAAATAGGAAGAGAAAACTAAATCAATGCGTGGGGTATAACATTTGCTGTAATAGAAAATATATTTTTCATACAACATATTATATTTTAATATGAGCCATATTATTACTGACCTTGTCTCTTCCATAGCGGCGCAGTAGCTTGTAGGGCCATTCCATCACTCCATGCTTGCTTTCAGTGTCCTTGAGCATGAAAGTTTCTTCACCAACCTGCAACCAATACACTCCCTGCAGGTTGCAGCGAACCGACGCCTCAGACTGCTGTACAGTCACCAGAAACTCAAACACTGAGTGAAAAAGAAAGTTGATGTTCAGCAGGCAGTCATAGCAATCATTTCATGATTCATAACGCAAAGAGATCTTATACGTTTTCATAGTTTGTTTTGATTAAATAAACAAAAAATGTAAAACGAACCTTCTTCTCTGGAAGCATAGATCTGATTATCCTCCATTTGTATAATTAGCTGTGGGACATTTTTACTGTTCTTCTGTTGAATGTAGAAACCAGGACACCAACATTAGTGAAAACAGTTTAAATCATTTTCAGGTAGTATTGCTGATTAAAATGTTCAAATAATCACCTGAAAGGCAATTTCACAGATTCTTTCAACCCACTCTCCGCAGCCCTCTTTTTCCACAGCAAACACCAGCTTCTTTTCATCTGTATCTACACAGAACGCTGCCATGTTGTCCCCTGGCAGGGCCTCAGCATGTGGGGGGAGTCGGACAACGCTGATACATTCAGCTAGCCTCACGATCTTGCGGTCCGGCTGCTTCCGGACAATAACTGGCGATTTCTCTGGACCTGTTTCTGTTAGCTCCAGTCGGGCTACACCATTACGGCTGTTCGGGTAAAGGTTTAGCCAGTACCGCTTCCATTTCTGAACAAGGACATAGGGAGTCAGGAGCACAGAAAGAACGACATGCAGAAATAGGCTTTAGTTAAAAACAGAAGTACTGTTAGTGCAATATGCTCATTCTTCTAAGTTCATTCTGGACACAGAAGTTTGAACTAGTTGCAGCTTCTCTTTTTAGGAGGCAAATGGAGGATAAAAGTCTTACATCTTCTCAGAATGGAAATATATGTGCTAGAGAAGTATGTAAATTATACATATAACAGAATAAAACACAAGTAAAATAAGAATAAAATAATTAAAATGAACATAAAGGATATCTAAAAAGAGATTTAAATAAAAAACTAAGTAGATATAGATTAACAGACCAAAGGTAAACTATGTTTTATGAAAACACTGCAGTGACACAACAATGCAGCAAACAGAGCAATTTTATTGTTGTTCAAATTTAGATCGAATAATGCTAAACTAAAGTACTCTGTACTGTAGAAGGAACACAAATTCATGGTTGAGACGTTATGTACGGCAAATCTTTGTAAAGCCAAATATATCCTTTTGGAAAATTGTATTCATGAGCTGAAGAACTGGATTTCCAAAAATGGATGTGAGGATATTTCTGATTTGCTTAGTTCACAGTTTTTCCAGTCCTAGTTCCACAAATGTTTCACAAATGTTTTCTTTGCTTTATCATACCAATCTTCACTCAGGAAGTGATGTTTTATCAGTTAAGTATACCAGGCATGATGGGAGCAATAATAAAATGGGCAGAAGATTTAGGACAGAGTACTCCAGGACCCAGGTTGAGGATGTGTGGCAGTCATATGAAGACAAAAAAAAAAAAAGATCCTTGCGCGTGTGCTTGGGGTTGGGTTCTCGGTTCATCATAATGAATCTGTATGAAACTGCGTCACCAAAAAATGTGCTACATTGCAGAACAAACTGGGATGTCTGTCCTGTCATGACATGTAGAAACCCAGCCCACTACACCTCTTTCATTCCAACACGTCACTTTCCATCACAGGCTGTGAATGTAGAGGCTTGTTCAGGCAAAAGTGAAAAATGAGCCGGAATTCATTTTATACAGCACACATTTATTCATATGATTTCTTGTGTGGTAAACTGGACGGAAAATAAAAGTAATACTGGCGTCAACAGGACACAGATGAAATTTCTGAGGTGATGTTAGTAGGACCAATAGTTAATACAATTTATTCTACACAACTTGAGAATCAATAGTTTATAGTTCACAAGTTATTATAGTCTTATCTAAAGTAGCATATATAATTTGTTATACTATATACACTGAGGTTTGTTCTCAAACCCACTTTAAAAACTTGATAGTGTAGTAAAATAAATAAAGTTAAAGTGACACACAGGGGTTATAAGTCTTACCTCTGAATGTCTTTGGTGTTGTAAATAAACCTCTCCTCGTTTTACATGGGTGTCCATGCTCTGTCCAAGTAAAGATGATTTAAGCCCAGATGTTAGGAGTTGTCCAAGAAGATTTGAGTTAGTACTCTCTGATGATGAAACTTCTCTTGTTGCTGGCTTGTAAATGAGGGAACTTTACTCCGCCTATATAAGCGACTTATTATTTAGCCCAACCCTTCACCTCCCGACAAGACGTCCTCCCTCAAAGACAGCAGCCATCTGATTATCTTGATTACCCAATGCTGAGATGTCACTTTTCAAGCATATTTTTGGGCTTACATTCTTCCTGAAATACTAAATATTTATAACAGCTGTGTGCATAGTTGTGTAATTTGTTTCCGGATCTCTTTCTAAGAAAGCATTATGGCTGACAAACTAATAAAATATAACACAGTGGCAGGGTAGAGCAGGGCATGGTGTCATACCTTTTACTGTTTCTTAAACATGGACTTGGTATATTTAAATACAGTGTGACAAAAGTCTTCACAGACAGAGGAAACTAATGAGGAACTTAAAAAAGTAAAGTGTACCATTAATCACTATCCTGTTATACATACACAAGCAGATAAGCAGATACTGCTCATGCAATTAAATTAGAGGACCAGAACTAACTGTTGCATAACCCAGACTATCACATCAATTTTCAAATATTATTATTATTATTAGTATTATTTGTTCATGAATGAATCACTAAACATTTAAAGGTGTAGAGGTAGATTTGATGATGTGAAATGTTGAACAAGTTCACACTTGTATTTTAGCCATCATAATCATCCCCCTCAGGTGCACTTGCTATATTATGCAATGCTAAATGTAATACTGTGTGCTGAGTCAGCAGCAATTTGTTGCCCACAAGAACTGAATATTACTTCGATCTAGTTGAATCCTAATGTATTGGATCAAGCTAAGCCCATATTCAACATTAGCTGATAGTCAGCCACTCAGACTTCCTAATGGCAACAGATGCCAAACTATCTCCCAATTTTCATGAAACTTTGAGCATGTTAAAACCCCCAAAAGGTCATGGATGCTGGGGAAAAAATGTGTGTGTGTGTATATATATATATACAGTATACACACAGACGATACTGTGTGTGTGTGTGTGTATATACACACACAGTATCTTCTTCACCTGTTCCCTTTCAGGAGTTGCCACAGCGAATCATCTGCCTCCATCTAACCCTATCCTCTGCATCCTCTTACATCTACTAACTTCATGTTCTCTCTCACTGCATCCATAGATCAACACTTTGGTCTTCGTCTAGACCACATACCTGGCCGTTCCTACCTCAGCATCCTTCTCCTGGTATATTCACAATCTCTCCTCCAAACATGTTCACACCAGCTCAATCTGGCGTCTCCGGAACTTCGAACATGAGTTGTCCCTCTGATGGATTCATTCTTTATCCTATCCGTCCATGTCACTCCCAAAGAGAACCTGAACATCTTCCCTCTCTGCTACCTCCAGCTCTGCCTACAGCTGTGCCAATATCTCTATGCCATTTGCATCACTGGTCTCACAACCATCTTGAAAACCTTTCCTTTCATTCACACTGATACTCTTTTATCACACAACACACCTGACATTTTCTCCACTTGCCTGTACACACCTCTTGACCTCCTTACCACACTCTCTGTTGCTCTGGACTGTTGACCCTAAAGACCTAAAGTCCTGCACATTATGTACCTCTGCTCCCTGAAGCCTCATGTTTCACTTGGGTCCTTCTCACTCATACATGTGTATTCTGTCTTGCTACAGCTAACCTTTAATCCACTCTAGATTGTCCTTCATCTGTTCCCTGCTCACAATGTCATCTACAAACATCATAGTCCATGGAGACTCCTGTCTAACTATATACATCATCCTGTCCATCACCAGAGCAAACACGAATTGGGGCTGAAAAAGTCCCGGATGCTGGAAAAAAATCGTTAGATAAACAAGAGGGCCCTTCACACACTATGACATCAACACTATATGACATCAGCACATTCAGACATCACACCATCATAGCAATGATATCACAGCCAGGATGATGTCAGTGCTTGGGCCTTAATAATGTGTTGGACGTTCGTCATATTCTTAATCACATTTAATAATATGTTGGACGTTCTCGTTGAGGGGTTGCCAGAACAGACCATCCGATCTGCATAACAACTTTGGTACAGGTTTTATGCCAGATGCCCTTCCTGACACAACCCTCCCATATAATCTGGGCTTGGGACCGGCACTGCATCCAGTGGTACCACTGAGCCACCAGTGCGCATGGGCCTTAATAATAATCCTTAGAAAAATAAGAGGGCCCATCACACACTATGAAATCAGCACCATCACAGTGATGATATAATAGCCATATCATTGTGCTGATGTCATAGTTCTTTTGCCCTAATAAGAACCCTTAGAAAAAACGAGAGGGCCCTTCACACACAATGACAAAACCTTCAGACATCAGCATTATATGACTTCAGCACTATTATAGAACTGAGGATGACATCATAGCCATGACATCCTTGTGCTGACGTCACAGTGCTTGGGCCCTAAAAAAAGATTTCTGACTAATCGTGGCATGGAAGGCTTGGTATATGTCTTTAATTGCAGATCATACAACAGTCCCTAGAGTTTACACAGAGCTGTACAAAAACCATTGAGTGAGACCGTTTTATGGGTGGAAAATCCTGGCAGTGTCCCAGACTCTCAACATCACAGAATGCACAAAACATCAAACTTTATGGACATGAGCTACTGTACAACAGCATTTGAGGCACACCAAATCACATTACTAGCTTTGGATTTCAGGTCATAGCTATCTTTGGCAAAGACTCATCTAAATGCAGTTCACAGTAGTTATAAAGCATAATTATTTCAGTTACTTTAGGCTTGTCATGTTTGAACCTACCCTCTCCTAGAAGAATGTTTTTCAGGCCATTCTGTGCAAAGGAGGGCAGCAATTTCTGAAATAGTTGGCATGGTTAATCTCGGAGATCACATCTTTTTACATTCTAATGTTTGATGTTAACCTAATTCTCTTGATGTACATCTGCATGAATTTATGCGCTGCTGCCACATGTTGGCTGATTTGATAACTGCATGAATATTAAGGTGTTCCTGATTAAGTGGATGGCAAGTGTGGGAACTGTATACATTAAAACCCTAAGCAAAACACAAGGAGGGAATCCATTTTTTTTATTTCATTATGTTTTTTTCTTCATTTTTGTAAATGCAAGTCGCACAGTGAAAGGACTTCAAGTGAAGAAGAAAAATAAACACATTAGAAATCCCTTAGAGGAAATCAGCTGCCATCAGCTCCAAACACTTTGAACTGGTCCATCTGTCAATGATCTGTTTTGCTCTGTCAATTATTCTTCACCCCACCCCTTTCCCGTCCAACTCTATTAATACATTTCCTCTCTTAAAAAAAGAAGACAGGAACAAAGGAAAAAAAGGAATTAGAAGAAACTTTAAACAGTGTCCAGGGACAAACTGGTAGTCACTATCACAATAGTGGAAATAACATAGCTGCTTTTCAGAAAGCTAGTCACAAACTGAAGTCATCCAATAGGAGCATTACTCAGACTTCTCAGCCCACCCAATCATCCTGCCCAGGGTACACATAGCGACAAATAAAAATAAGAAGTTTATAGAAGATCATCCAAAAAACAAAAAAATGTCCCACCCCACCAACCCCACACACATACCAAATTTAATTGAGGCATGAGGTGGGGGTGACTGCTGACCATCAGCAGTCACATAAGAGTCTCTGAGGGAGCTCAGTAGATCCCTAGTATTTCACTCCTGGCACAAACTCCTTCGCCTCTGGGTTCAAACTGCTTTTGCGCTGAAACACAAAAACAAAAGAACAAAAATGTGAGTGTTCAAACACATTGCCAAAACAATTAGTTTTTTAAAAAAATGTTTAATGTTTTAAAATTGTGGAATTGTGAGAAAATTGTTTTTTTTTAAAAGGGTGAGGATAAAATGCTCAACATTTCGACATGGAAAAATCACCAAGATGTTCATACCACATACAGTGAACATGTCCCTCCCTTATATTCTCTCCAAGACCCCCACTAGTTTAGACAATCTTGTTTTTTAGGGTGTAATCATGCAAATTATGGAATGATCAATCTACAACCTCCATTTTCATTCAGTTCATTTTAATGTTATGTACATGTTTTTCAATTAATTTTAATTAACATTATTCAAACAAAACAAAAACAAAAAAGAAAGTCACGTGTCACCTGCTTACTGAAAGTGATACTTCTAAAAACTAAATAGCTATTGATGCTGTGATTCCTAATAAATGTTATTTGAAGGTTTGTTCTAATTTACACAAATAGTTGAGGAAACAAGCCAGTTCCAGCTCATTGTAATTTAATGCAACCAAGACTAAAGAGCTGTGTTGTGGGGTCGCAGGAAAGACCTCTTATGCTCTGACCCAACCACTGAGTATCCAAGGCCAGTTGGTGGAGCAGGTAGTGCATTTTAAATATCTGAGGACAGAGATTGACACCCACTTGACCTTCACACAACATTCTAACAGGGCATATAAAAAGCCCAACAATGCCTTCACCTGCTGAGGAAATCAAAGGCATTTATTATTAGCATTATTTAGCATAATTTATTCCCAATGCAGTAACTGCTTTAAACTGTAAAAAATTATTTATTTTTTACAGTTGATATCATTTGATACACAAATGATTTAGGAGGAGTTGCACATAGCAAGTTTGACCGCCCCGCTTGCATTTATCTTAAAATAAATAAATACAAAAACAGCACACAAATGCTTAGGAATACATTGCTGTGTATGGTTTAGAAGGACTGGATACAAGAAAAGTGTAATGTCGATAAACGCTGTCCGTTGTTAAAAATATTTAGATAACCGGAAGCTAGCATCAGGATTCAAATTGTGATTCAGGAGTGCATCATTAAACTGCTATTTATGTTGTATAGTTTTACTATTCCAATTTAAATAACTTACTACAATGTCTTCAGCATTTGAGTCATTGACTGACAGCCCACTGAACTGCTGCTGAATGTGTCCCACTCCAGAAGGAAGGTCCCGTGCTGGAATGAACCAATCTTGATCCTCCTCTTCTAACATTTCTTGGAAACAGCGCTCCAGAAACTCCTGCTCCAAAAGCTCTTCCTCTACCTGTGTGAATTTCAAACAAGCTATAGTTACAGATCTAAACACAACTTTTTTTTTCTTCTTCTTTATTTTACTAGAGTTTTTTTTTTTTAAATGAGTGATTCACTAATATGGTTAAATTGCTACACAGCTTCCAGTGTACCACCATAATCTTTTCAGAGTTTTGTGTGTTTTCTTGAACACAATCAAACCATACCCATATAAAAACCCTTTAAGCTGTATTAAAAGTCACACTAACCTGCCTGTTGTACTCCTCTTCATTCTCCATCCACATGTACTCCGCAAATGGGTTGGCTTCTCCTTCCTTGTGTCCATTAAGCATGCCATCTTCTTTCCCAGAGCCACTGCTGCCTCCTGGTGTCTTCGCCACCTCAGGACTGTTAATATCTGCAGGCTCTGTGTAAAAATAAGATGAATGCATGTCAGTTTAAAAACAAATAAAAAAATTATTTTAACACTTCTCACAACGGTAATGAATAACTAAACACCTTGTGTTGGATTTGACATGTTCTGATACACTAATTTAATTTATGCTGTATAATCACCTGGTTTTAAAATTTGTATAAAATAGGGCTGCATGATTTAATTCCTGACAAACTACATAAAATCCTGACAATGCATATATTACTCATAATAAACTGGAGCCTTTTGCAACTCCTTCATTGTACAAGCCTATACTGCAAGCTCTATTTTAATGCAATTAACTGTGCAGAACTGATCTAAAGCTTGCTTCAGTCATATTTTGGATAACCTAGCAACAGAATGTAGAGCACATGTTTCAGTTACTGCAAGGATGTATGCATGACACAATATCATAACCAGTTCTTTATTATACAGAAAATGAAACCTCTTCAAATTCAGACCCAAAAGGTACTGGATTTCTTCTTTCTTAAAGATTCAGGATTGTTTAGTTTTCTTTTTTATTAGGGGTGCAATGGTATGTGCATTACAAATTTCTTCTAGACATGGGCTGTGATCCAAGTGAATACACATACGTGACCATTTAAATTTTGATTGTAGCTGGAAACGTCTGACAAAACTTTATTGAAAAATAATTTTGCAATTTGCAAGCTGTTCTATTAACTTGTTTAACGTCAATTCTCTGTGTAGTTTTGTGTCAAACATATTTAAAAGTAAAAGTTCACAAAATTTTACGTTTGTGGTCACGCTTTGTCCATCTTGATATTTGTCTTGGTTTCTTGTGTTTAAGAAACACTTTTATATCTATAACATAAATTAAATATAAAACTGAGCTTAAGGGCATTACTGCTTCATTTTCAGAAACAATGTTACTGCTTTTACTGTATCCACATTAGTTAATATTATTAGCACTAAACCAAAGTAAAGCATTAATAATAAATATTTTGTTTAATTCCTGTTTTCCAATGATACCGGTTTCTATTACTGCACAAGACATGAGAAAGTTAAGCTAATTTAACTGGGCCTATCCATGTTTTAGGTCACAGTTTTTTCTTTTGTTTCCTCCTTATGGTTAATGAATTAAAGCTTCTCATTAAATCCCCATAACTTTCGCAGTTTTCTGATATAATATTGAACTTATCTATACACCAGTCAAGTTAATTTTTTTTTATTGAAATCGTCACAACCATGCTTATTAAAGCATGTGGACTTTTCACCAAAGTGCTGCTCTGAATCGCTAATACCGAGGACTGTTTAGTAAAAGTTTATGCCTGCCTATGACGAAGACCTGCCCTCGTTTTACATTTTAAACCTTAAAATGTTCCGTTTAACCAGCGGAGAGTTTGTGGAATTTCCGTAATACACAAATTCTACACAAATAATTAAAAAATGATGGGATATTCTGTTTCGAGCAATCTCACTTAAATCTCGCGAGATCACGAAGCAGGCCAACGTCGTCGCTAAAAGAAACAAGGCCTCGACGGCGTTGCTTTTCAAAACAACAGCACTCTTCGTTGATCCTCAATATGTATTTTTTTCTTTTATATCCACATCTTGGATTTAAATCCATACCTTCCAGCAAACACACTACAAAACTATTGATAAAAATAACAACGTCTCGTGGACCTCCCGACTACTTGCCACCTGGCTAAGGCTTAGCTTGCAGCTAAAAATACATAGCGTGTTTTTTAGTGACTGAAAACCACAAGCTGTCATCCGCAGTCAAGTAAAAACAAAATGGATGACTTCTTAAATAGCTAATATAACTTACCAGGCATTATACCGACGCTTTTATCCGGAATAGTTTCAAAAATCACTCCCGTGCTAGATTAAAAATTTCCAGTTTTCAGCAACACCGTTACCTGGCCAGCCTTCAATGCTACGTCAATAGTATTCATATGGAGCTGTATTTGAAACGTGAGTGTGTGCGCCCCCTCGCGACTTCGCTGCGCCAACGCAGCTGTAAATGCTACCAGGAACCAGGAGAGGACGCCCGCGCGTGTGCTACAATACCCGGTCAATAAAGGCGCTATTTGTATTTATTAAGGGCCTTTCATTGAATAATTACTGCAGTAATTAATATACCTTAACCCTAATTGATGCAACGGATAGCTTCTCATTTCTTAAACAACCACGCTGAAAGACATATTATGTGGTTGCGAAAAAAGTTACTGTGTTTCAAAAATGATAATTTCTGGCCGACATCAAGAACAAAAGGCAAAGCAGAAGATTGCTAAAATGACTGGAAATGGGTTAAAGACTGTTCAACACATTATATAAATTGGAAGTGTTGAACCAATGACTGTGCAAAAGAAATGTGACCAGAACATTTTTTTTATGACTGTGATCACTGAAACAATAAAAATTTACAGTAAAAATAACAGCTATGTTTAATAGTGAAAGTAAAAGCACGCCCACATACACACTGCAATGCTATAATAGGGATTAAACAGTTAGTGAGGCTAACTGAAAAATAAAGGCTTTTGTTTGCTAGGAAGCTCCAAGATTGGACAGAGATATGTGCTGATCAGTAAAAATGCACCACTGATTAATTTAATTAATTAAATGTTTATTAACTTAATTAGTTAAATGTTAAACATTAAATGTGTTATTAGTTTGTATTGTTTAAATGTATTTTAAGTGAGAAAAATAATGTTATACGGAATAGCCCTTGATAGAGTGTGTATAGGCATTGCTTCACTTACAAACAACTGTACTGCTATTAACCTTTAATATGAAATCCAAACTGTGGCAAAAAAAGTGCCGGCACATTAAGGTATGGACTCCACAAATCTTAAATGTGCGGGGTGCTGTGGTAACTGACTCTAAGACATTAAAAGCAGATCCTTTACGTACTGTAAGTGGGGCCTCCATAGATGAGACTTTTTTTGTAAAGGAACCTTCCCAAGAAATGAAAAACAAAACAAAAACAAACAAACAACATTTTATAGACAAAAAAGATCACAAAAACTTCACACTACTCAATTACATGAGTAGTTCATATGTTGAACATTAAAAAAATACAAATTTATTTTATAAACCCATAATGTAACATTATGAAAGGAATTAAAGTTAATGCTGATGATATTCACTGTAATTTGAAAAGAATTATAATCCTGAGATGAAAGTAAGTTTTCCAACTCTGTGAAGATACAGAAATGGATCCACAAATTCACCAAATATCATGAAGTAGGAAAATGCTAACAGGCATATTGATTTCTGTGTATTTGTTAGAGAATCATACACGAACATTAATATTATTCTTGGAAAATTAGTGAAAAACATGCATGACATAATGATCACAATCACCCAAAAGGCCTTCTTTTTCATCCTGTTGGACTCTGCATCTTTTTCGCTTAATTTCTCACCAGGTCCAGGTTTCCTCAATGCCTTAAGCACTGATATAGAGCAGAGCATCTTAATAGACAATAGAAGTAAGTACTCTGGTAGCAGAATATAATACATTATATGTGTCATTGATAAAAATGAACAAGCCACACTGCATCCTACAACTATTGTCCAGGTAACAAGTGAAAGTGCAGTGCGGTATCTTACTGGCTTGTATTTTAGGAAAATAACAGGATAGATCACTGCCATAAATCGTTCCACACAGACACAGCACTGGAAGAAGGGGCGAATTATATTATGCAGCACAGAGAAAAACACCATAAAAAAATACAATGGGCTATTTACATCATTTTGATATACTGTAATATTGAATACACTTAACAATGTACTGAAGCAAATGAAGATCTCAGACACACAGATGTTAAGAGAAAAGAATTCTGATGCTACTCCATTTATTACACTTATTACATACAGCCACAAAACATATACATTGAGTGGTAGAAACACACCAAGTACAATTATGTTGAGGAAGATAATTCCACCAAGTGCAGGAATAGGCATATTACTATTAGTAGGAAGGAAAAATGAAGCATTCTCCATGGTCTGTATCATTAAATTGCTGAGGAGGATAAAATTTAAGATATACTATATAAACAATTTAAATGAAGACACAAATGTTAGAGTGACCCAATGCTTCTGTAAATCTCCCTTAATCTTTAGCACTTTACATTCTCTTTGTCCATGTACTACCTTAAAGTGTTAATAATAATAATAATAATAATAATAATAATAATAATAATAATGACAAAAACAACATGTAAACCATTTCATTTTCAGACTGTTGTAGACTGTACAATAAACGAATGTGCAAAGAAGTCATCATACCATCATACCCCACATAATTCTAAATCGTTTTTTTTTTCATTCAAATAAGCTTTCAAATAGACTCACTTTAAGAAACCAGAACTCTTATAAAACCCCTGAAAATATTTTTCCATTTTTTAATGATGTTCAAATGATAAAAGTGTTTTCATGTTTGTTTATTATTATTATTATATTTATTAGATCTTATGAGATCTTTAGAATAATTAATTAGCACTAGACATTAGCATTTAAAGCTTATTCTTTGTTGAAACACTATATTAAACAGATTGATAGGAACCCAGTTACATGTGAATAGGTCAGAATCTGAATAAACTTGCAGTGGTTATACAATAAGTCTCCTTTCTTATTATTAACAATTAATTGCAAATACCTTAATAACAATGACCTTTTGTGTTATAAAATGATTGAATACACAAACCGTTACCTTTATTGAAGTGTAGATCCTGACAGGAACTCAGCAATGCATATTCTTATGTCTTAATGCAAATGGAAGAAATCTCTGAAAGAAAATGAATGATAGTAATACAAATTGTATTAAATACATGGATTATATGGCTATGATTTCACATTCCATGATCTTAATCAATTACTGTATATTGAAATGGTAAACACAAATCATTGATGTGTATTACCTGTATCTTTCTACATTTTATATAAAATTGGTGGTGGAGCACATATCTACTTGATTATATTGCTGAAATGCTTTATACCCTGTTATATTATGATGAGGGAGGGCATAATTCAAATGTGGTAAATTAAACAAAACAAAATGTCATCATCAATAGAAGGGTCAAAGAGGTAAAAACAGAAATAAGTGAAACCCATAAATCTCAGTGAGTCAAATGAACATAGAAAAAAATATGAAGAAGAATTTGACAGCAAAATTAGATAACTTAATTTGAGCAGTTTATGCTATACCTGCACCTCTGACATTTTTGTCACAATGGATAAAATCTGCACTTGTGTTTGATGTTTTTTTAGGTTATTTAAGTACATAACTGTGGGAAGTAGTTGTCTTGGAGTGCTGCAGCACATCCAGATAAGGGCTTTTCATAAAATTTGTCTGTCTTGTCTTATCACTGTCTCTTGGCCTTCGAGACTTAAGGTGATCAGCAGAGGAGCCAGTTGTTCCGAATATGTTCCATACAGTAGCATTATTGCTGGCAACTCCAAACTATCTGTGCACTCTTTTCAAAGGAAATTCATCAAGGAAGATCTTTAAGGTGATTGTGTGCATTTCACAAAGCTGACAGAGCAGATTCAGGGAAAGAGAAATATTTATATGTTGACTTTACAAATGAAATTCAGTAAATGATTCAAAGCTTTACAGCAACATACAGCAGCTACTCCTGCTCACACAGAATCCATTCTTCTTTAGTGATACAGAGAGTTTTCAAAGCACATGCTGGATTTTTTAAACACAAATTATTGACCTGCAAGCAGAGGTTGCAGAACATTTTAGAGTAATTGATCCTGCTATTTTCTGGTTACAGACTTTGTGCCTAAGACTTATTTCCCTTTTCTAACCAAGGTAGCACTACACATACTGACCATGTTCAGATCTACTTACAGCCGGCGGTTACCTTTTTCTACTATTAACATTATTAAAATTGTTCCAGGCTCACCAATGAGCATGTACATATGTGCATGAAAATGACACTAATTCCATTTAAACTAATATTCAAACTACTGGTAGGACAGTCAAAGGCCCATTTTTCTCATTAGACAGGGAAAGTAGGAGTTCTGGCAGTTTTTCTTAGAAATGGTAGAGGCGAAGTAGTGAAATGCAAAAAACAACAACAAAAAAATTAATATCAGGGGGATTTCCAGATCTTGGGCACTTTTTCCAAATTTCAGTTTTGATTTAAAAGATTCTATTTTCTGTTCAAATATGGTTGTGATTGGCCTTATTTATTTTAAAGAGTGTTTGTATTCCACACACATATACAGCCATGGCCAATTTGTTGACACAATTATTCATTTTCACAAAGTCTGCTGCTTCAGTATTTTTTAGATTACAAGCATAAGTGTCAAAGGCTTTTATTGATAATTACAGGCTTTCATTGAATTTATAGTTTATGCAAAGAGTCAGTATTTGCATGACCCACAAATGCAAATAAAGTCACTGGGGTGTCAAACACTGTAATATCTATTGTTTTTTTGTTTTGTTTTTTTTTACGCTAGATGAGTCATATACAATGTGGGGGTGTAATATGAACAAATTAAGCAGTCAGGTTATTAGAGGAAAAGTCTGGAAAATAATTTATTTAGATTTTTTATGGTAAGCTAAAATAAATGGTGGTGTTTGGAGGTTGTTTTTTTTTAATTGAAGCTTGTGTAAGAAACATACATAAATCTTTCATATTAAGAACTTTGAAGGTTGCACAAACAATTGTTACCTTCTGCACAAACATAATTATTTGTTGTATTTGTTGAGCAATTAATATTGAATTTATGGAGATGTAATTACAACATTTTTATATAGATCTGTTTCTGTTTTGATTGGTCGATTTATGTTATTACAATTATTATTATTATTATTACTATTATTATGTTAAACAATCCGCTGGACAAAACCTGTATGTCCAGCAATGCTTGTTTGTTTTATCAGAAAACAAAAACATGATTTTGTAAATTCTTTAAACTAGCTAAATTAACATGTTTTAATAGATGTACATGACTGTATGATACATACATCAATTATTACTTATCTGGACTATATATAAAACAGATTAAATTATTAATAATACTTTATGGCCAAAATGTATTCCCTAACAAATTATTATCTTAATAATTATTATTATTAAGTTTATCTAAGCTTTACTTTCTATTCGTATGGGGGTAGTAGGACAGTGAATTATATTGTTATATTGGCAACCGTTTGTGGACATCTAACCATCACACCCAGTGTTATAATAATAATAATAATAATAATAATAATAATTTGTTTATAATTTACAATTGTAGTGATACCATTGTGTTACTTTCATACTGCATACGTCTACTTTACGTATCCACATTGCACACACATCTTGCTCCTTAACTGTAATCCACATATACTGTAATCTTAGTTTTTACATTTATTTTATTGTATGACTTTACAAAATCGGAACATGTAATTGATATAACAGCCTAATAACCTTACATCATATGTTACTGTATGTGAAGCAGAAAGCTTGCTAATAAATCACAAACTGAATGCAAATGTAAAACAAATAACATGGATATACAAGATAAATGACCCCCCACACCCTAAAAACAGGCTTTAACAAAATGTACATGCATTAAAGTGAGAATGAAAACATTTATTGAGAGCACATCTGTTTAAAGAGTAGATATTAGAAAGTAGCACAAAAAGAAGAAGAAAAAAAAAAACTATGTAGAATTCACACCCTGGCCAAACTACCCCTTTAATTGTCATTGTGTCATTCTGTTATTTGTTTTGAAAAATGTTATGTACGTGTTATGAATTATTCACAATAGTTAAATTAATAGAAAATGTACATGATTACAATCGTGATGAGTTCTGGACTATCCTGATTGTCTGTGTGTATGACGCTACACACTGATAATGGTACACTTTATTCAGACTTCTTCTCTTCTTGTTTCTTCATTTCCATGATCCTATCTTTGACTTACATTACGATAGGAGTGACTGCATTTTAGGGTAAACTGAAACGTCCATGTAAGGGGAAGATGCAGTGGAAGAGGATTAGGGGCACCATAAAATGTATTTGAGTTCGGACTTGTTTTTCCCCAGAATTCTGACCATAATTACAGAATATGCTACTTGCACTATGAATAGAATACAAAGAATACTGCTTGCCATTTTAAGTCTAGTTGTTTAATTTGAGTGGCTGGCTAGCTAGCGGGTTCTTGGTAGCATTTTTACATTGGGAGTACATAAGAAAATATGTCTTCAAATCAATAGAAGACATATTTAGAACATTGCTGTGTCCCACTTTGTTCCACATGATCCCAATTTAATGAATTAAATGGCAGACGCAATTGTCGGTAACGTTATAGCTGTATTACTCATGTCAGAACTTCGTAAACAAATGACATATGTCACTATCTAAACAATGGCTAACAAGACTAATTCATAACCAAAACACCAACAATAACCAAGGCTGATATAAAACAACAGGTATGAAAACATGTTATAATGTTGTAGAGAATAAACGCCAGATAAAGCACATAATGTTACCTAACATGAAAATGTACTCTGAAAGGTACCTAGCAGTTAACGTTCACCATTTTAACATTAGTTAGTTAAACAGCTACAAGCATTAGTTGTTTTCTTATCCTTGTAGTTGTGTATATATGGTGCTGCATAAAAATGTAAATCTTCATCCAATTTGCTTGTTGGTAAACTGACAAATCCAGTGAACATTCATCATGTTCAATTTGGGAAGTTCATGCAAAAATTGGAGGTAGAATGCTGCTATTGTTGTAACAGAAATAATAATAAAAAAGTGTGACTAAACATGAATGCTATAAAAATGTGACTGAGCATGAATGCTATAATGTGTTCCTGTATTAAATAATCTTTTATGTTTGTCTTCATGTTAAACAAACTGCCTGTCCAAAAAAATATCACACACTATAGTCGCACAAGCTTGCACACAAACTTATGCAATGTCTCAACATTTATTTCCACCCAAAATTTCTTTCCAAGATCTTGTATTGATGATGGGAGAGTCGGACCACTGTGTAAAATCGTCTCCAGCACATCCCAATTATGTTATATTCAATATTATGTTCCCTGAACCACTCTTTCACAATTTGAATATATGAATTCTGCCTATCTTGAAATATGCCATGCCATCAGGGAGTATAAAAAAACAACAACAAAAAAAAACACGTCACCACATGTGTCCCAAGCAGACACTATGGGGCATCCCTAGCTGCTGCCAGAGGCCTCCATGTAATGAGAACTCCAACCAGAAGTGGAGCAACAGGATTTGTCAGACAGTTCTGGAGGGCAGACAGGTTTGGAATCGCTGGCAAGAGTGTCATGTGTTGCTTGAGGGAAAGAGAGAGTAAGTGAGAGAGAGAGAGAAATTAGATATTCCACTAATCACATAATGTATACAGTCAATGTATATTTTATGCAGAGTGCAAGCAGGGACTCCCAAAGGATTGAATAAATAAATATATTTTCAGCATAGATAACAGTCCTGATAACTTTCTTTGTACGAAAAAGCTCTATCCCTGCTGTTTTTTCTTCATAATACAAGGTACCAACAAGCAGCTTCCACCCTTTCATTGAAGTAGGCTTGGTGGATCATAAAACACTAGCGGTTCACTTAGGTACCGTGGCAATTTAGCTCTTTATGGGCCAACTCTAAAAAATGTTAAGTTGTTTCTGTAAACACATTGTTGGGTTGGTTCATGTTGGGTCAAATGAGATAGTGTTTCTGTCAAGCTTGGGTCTTGAACCCAGGTCTCCGGGGTGATGGTTAAGGATTTTACCACTGAGCTACAGAGGGGATAGGGTTGGACCCAACTGAAACACACTCAAGGGAAAAAGTCTCAGGCAAGGTAAATTTATTTTTAAAGATATGAAAAAGTTCACAGGCAGCTTGTCATCAACAAAAGTTCTTCTCACTTAGAGGAATTAATAAAAMATAGACAAAATAATAAAMTYTTAAATSAAARCCTCCACAAGGGGAGAAAACAACCAGGTAATGAACAAACAAAGAATAAAAAGACTGAGGAACTTACAACAGGAAACACTGAATCATTGCCAGAAGTTCAGCAGGAGACACAGAGGAGGGACTCAAAAACCGAGTGAATAAGAGGGGAGAAAATGAACGGCTTAAACACACTGGGGGAAACAAGATACAGGTGATCTGAATAACTAATGAGAAAACACAACGATGAATTTAGGCTAAGGGGAACACAAATGACCTCTAGAGGCCTGGAGGCAAACTACAGGAGGAGCAAAAAGGCTGACAGTTTCATTTACAAATGAACACCTGATTGTTTTTTTTTGTCAAAAATAAACAACTGGTTTACTCCAAACGGCAGCCTGAAAAAATGTTTGAAATATTAATGTTATTGTGAACTTTTGGAAACTCCCGCTGGCTCTGATGTCTTTGCAGTGGTTAAAACAGCAGATTTATCTCATTTCTAAAAGGTGCATTTCTAAAAGGCAATCTTCAGTATAATACGGTTATGGTATCGCGGCTGTGTGATGCAACGCTGCGTTCCATTTGCAATATACCTGGTGGCCTCAAACCCTCGAACCAAGTCCAGTCGACCCAAGTCAAGTCCGTTCTTTGCGCTCTTGGAATTGAGACACAGCATGACGAACTTTCTGGATTCTTCACTTCTGAAGAGGTATGCCACTTAAATCTGGCAGTATTTTATATACAGTTTATATGAATTTTTACCTAAATTTTAAATGTTGTACTTGTGGTAGGACAAAGCTCATTTTCATGTTCATTCGCTTTTCCACCTTTTTAATCGCACTTTGATATGGGGGTGTGTGGGGAGTTCATGTTTTAATATTCTGTGCTTAATATTCAGCTATACTATATTTTATGAGAAAAGTGCGATTGTAGCACACATAAATAAAAACCTAAATTTATTAAATGTAATCTTAAATGTAATTTTAGCTAAATTCCTAGTAATCTTCACTTAAGATGTTTGTGGAAAGTCTGTTGGCATATTTTATAATATTTGTTGTATAGGTTTTCAGAAGAAGCAATTGGGGTATGTTTAATGACAGTCTTAATATGTCTTCTGTTTCTGTCTGTTAAAAAAAAAAAAAAAAAACTGGTTGTGTTATTTTGACCCAGCAGTTGATTTATTCTTTGTAGAAATTTCTGGGTTCTTCACTTCTGACCGGATCATGCTTAGAGCATTCAATATTTTATGGTAAGTTAATTTAAAATTTTACTTATTTTTTGGCAAGTTGTGGTAGGAGCTTTGATATGGTATTAATATTTTTTTATTAATAAAAAAATGAGAACAAATGAACAAAAATGTTTGATGTTAATGTTACATATATTGCAACACTAAGTGATGGTGTGTAAACCACAGGTGGACCAACATGATGGGAATGATATCTGCAAAATATGGAGATGTCTGGAGCATTTTTCCGTTTTGTGCTTTGGGATGAGACAAGAGGGACCTGACAGACCTTTCCCATTGTTGTAGGCAAAGCCTTTCAGGCTCTTTGGTGGATGTTTGTTTTTTTGTCTTTGATGTTAAATACACAAAGCAGTGTCTTCTCACCTGCGAGTTTCTCCAGCATAGATTCATGAACACAAATACTCATCTGTTAAATTTTTGAGGACAACATTTTTTCACCCCACATTTAATCAATAATATTTTAAAACATTTTATTGTTTTTGTTTTTAATCTCATTTTGACGGAAATGAGATAGTAATAGTTAAATAACTGGTTAAATATTAACCCAGCACTTTAACATTTAATCTAGCTTGAGTGTCAATTTAACCCACTGGTTGGGTCAGATGAACAACCCAGAATTCTGGGTTAAATGGTTAAACCCAGCACTTGGGTCAAAACAACCCAGGTCGTGTTCTGTCCAATAGTGACTCAGCAACTGGGTTATGGTTGGGTTGTTTTTTAAACGAGCAGTTTTTAGAGTGTAGTAGTTTTTAAAAAAAGTACGCAGAATATTTTACCCATCTTGCTGGGTTAAACAAATAACCCATGTTGGTTAAATTAACCCAGCATGTAGTTGGTCCAATATTTACCCAGCAGCTGGGTTAAAAACAACCCAAACTATATGGATTATGTGTTATGCCTGATGTGCATGCCTAAAATGAAGGCCAAAAATTTAATTGATAAAAAAAACTAAATATCCCAAAAACATCCTGTTCTTTTGCATTACAATAATTTCACATTTACATGAAAAGGTTTAAAAAATTGTAATCATTATAAAAGTCATTTATTTTCTCATAAAATAACACAATGAAAAATAATGAATATTAGTGCTGTTGGTTTTTACTGTAATTTGTCATAACTAAAAAAGTCATAATCCTGAGATGAAAGGAAGTTTTCCAACCCTATGAAGATACAGAAATGGATCCACAAATTCACCCAATATCATAAAGTATGAGAATGCTAACAAACATATTGATTTCTGTGTATCTGATAGATAATCATACACAAATATTGAAATCATCATTGGACAATAAGTAAGAAACGTGCAAACCAGAATAATCACAATCACCCAGAAAGCCTTCTTTTTCATGCGGTTGGACTCTGCATCTTTTTTACTTAATTTCTCACCTGGTCTAGGTTTCCTCAAAGCCTTAAGGACTGCTATAGAGCAGAGAATTTTAATAGAAACTGCAAGTATATATTCTGGTAGGAGAACATAATACAATATACTTCTTAATGGTAAAAATGTACAAAACACACTGAATCCTATAACTATTATCCAGGCAACAAATGAAAGTGCAGTGCGGTATCTTAATGGTTTGTATTTCAGGAAAATAACAGGATAGATCACTGCCACATAACGTTCAACACAGACACAGCACTGGAAAACAGGGCGGCTGATATTATGCATTATGGACAAAAACATCATAAAACTATACAAAAGGCTGTTTATCTCAGTTTTATAAATTATAATATCCAATACACCTAAAAATGTACTAGAGCATACACAAATCTCACATACACAAAGATTAAGACAAAAAAATTCTGATGCCACTTTATTTCTTACACTTGTTACAAACAGCCACAAAACATATACATTGAGAGGTAGACACACACCTAGCACAATGATGCTGAACATTATGCCTGCACAAACCAGAGGAACAGATGTATTAATATCAGCAGTATAGAAAATTGAAGAGTTCTCCATAGTACGTGTCCAATTTTCTGAGGAGGACAAAATGCGAGGCATACTGTATGAAACGTTTAGATTAAGAAACAAATGTTAGATTTTTTTTTATTAGAATTGTAACACACAAAATTCTCCTTGTCCATGTACTAACTAATATATATTTATATACTTGTTTGTCTTTCAGATAATTTTACAAATAATCCTACTTTTAGAAAGTTAGGATACTTAAAAAAAAACTTTTGTTTAAATTTATTTTACTAATGTCGTAATATATAGTTTAATAATGGCTCATCCCTGTTTTATGCTTGTTTGTTGGAATTTATTATTATTTATGGCTTTGTATTTTTTGTATATGAAATACATTTTCATAAAAAGGAACCCCAGGGAACATAACCCAGAATTTCCAGTTAGATTACAAATGTAATGGATATGAATATCCTTATTATATGTTAATCATATAATTAATTATCATGCAATTAACAATTAACTACAAATACCGTAATGTACAAATGACTTTTTTGTTAGACAATGCTGATTCAAGTACCCAAGATACAAAATATATACCTTTCTTGAAGTGTACTGTAGATCCTTCTGTCATGAATTCAATGTATTCATGTAAATGGAAGATATCTCTGAAAACAAAAACAAAAATGGAATGATAGAAATAGAATTCAACACCTGGTTTATCTGGCTATAATTTTACATTTCTCCATCTTTTCAATTATGTTGAAAAGTCAGCCACAAATCTATTTTTTCATTGATGTGTATTACCTGTATCTTTTATAGTTTACATAAAATTACTGGTGGAGCAAAAGTCTACATGATTATATTACTGAAATGCCTTATATCCTGTGATATTATGTTGGAGGTGGGCATGATTCAAATGTGGTGAATTAAACAAAACAAAAATATTCATCATTAGATGCATCAAAGAGGTACAGTAAAAGCAGAAATAAGTAAGTCAAATGAACATGGAAAAACATATGAAGGATTTGTTAGCAAAATGAGATAACTCCATTTTTGCAGTATTGAAAAAATGTGGCTTTTTTATTGCGTAGCCTACTGAACCAGACTGAGAGACCATTTAAAGGCTCAGGAAACCTTTGCATGTGTTTTGAGTTAACTGGCTGATTAGAGTGTGTCACAAAGTGACCTATTCGGTTTGCACAGCACTTATTTATACACACACACACACACACACACACACACACCACGTCTTACCTCAATCCTCCGTAATCCCCAGGCTGTGGTGATGCGGGTGCACAYGCATGSCRTTTGCCTACCGGTTCACATACACGCAAACATATCCACTCCATTTCCATTCCCAMCAGTAGTYCACGCTGTGCATAACAACACATTCACCTACACAGATTTAAAGTTGTTTGTTGTCTTTTCCTTTGTTTTTGTCTTGTGTTTTATAGTGTTTATGTATTTATCGGTGTTCAGTGTTTGTTAGCGTCTCCTTAGTCRGTCTTTCGCGTTGCTTTCAGACCATCAGCCGGCCAACCCGAGCGCCACCTGGCGGCCTGGCGATATAGTGCCGGAGTTGCGGCGCGCCGGCGCAGAGCAACCGGAAGCCGACTCGTCCATTGTTTGTTGTAAGGGGGAAGTATGAATTTTGTGTTT